>MOOZ01000327.1:636913-647377 GCA_002930495.1 Cecropterus lyciades
GTCACAAATACGTATACGTGTGTTTGTGTGTGTCAAATGCATGGTAGTGTGTGTAATGTTTTATTTATTGATTTAATGTACTTTATAATCATTATTATTGACAGATATAAGCGTTCTGCACTTGTCCTATATATAAACTATAAGTGTGTTAAATTTCATACTCCTCCGTCCGCGCAATTTTTGTAAAAAGGGGTCCAAAGTTTTTGCTTCACGTATTAATATAATGATTACTCGTACGCTTATCACTGCATAGCAATTTACCCATTTTACAATATTTTACAATATATTATATTTCATGATTATAGTGATTTTTTTCACCTTTTTTGCTGAAGCAGTCGAGTTTTCTTTATAAATATTTATAATAATATATTAAATAATAAATATTTAAATTTTCGTAATATATAAGAAGAAAAGAGTACACAAGTTATAGATTAATTAATCTATCCTGCGTTTAGTTCGGTTTTCTACTTAGGTTTTATCACGACACAACTTTACGAGAAAATGTTAGTTGTACGACTATATGCAATACAATCTTACTAATATTCTAAATGCAAAAGTTTGTGAGGATGTAAGTGTGTTTATTACTCTTTCACGCAAAAATTTATAGTCGGATTTCGTCGAAATTTGGTACACAGATAGTTTATGACCTGGATAAACACATAAGATAATCATTACTCTGGTAAACGTAACCGAAACGGGCGGAGCCGCGGGAGTATGCTATTATTTTTATAGGCTTAACATTATATTGGAATATTTGTGTGTTATAATAATGCTTTGTTCATTTATACTACTACCACACTATGATTTTTCCTGTAGCGTGGGTGCCATGGATACACAAGGACAAATACATACTGTCAAAACACAATATTATACTTTATTTCTATGATTTCTTTCGGAAACGCTTTTCAGAGTTAAATCATTTTTGCAACACTAAAACAAAATTATTATTTTCAGCTTCGATATCAAAATACAAATTAAATAACCTCAACTACAAAAGTGTGAAATTTCGCACGTTTAATTATGTTTTGCGCAGCGTTTAACTTAAATACTAGTTTCGCCATTAAGGTAGCGCAAGATGGATGCGCTCGGCTCACGGCGATCATTCAGATGGAGCGGGATTACGCTAGAAAGCTTTAGGGTTCCTAGGTAAACTCGACAATACTTAGTTTATACACGATATACATTTAACAGACACTACAACAATATGGGGGTATACATGGGGAGATAATATATCAGCCTTTTCAACTCTACGGTTCTTCATACCTTGTCCTTGGCTGTCCAGGCCTTGACTAATGGGGGTTTTGTCAATGCGTCTGATAATCACAGAGTGGGTATTGGTGTTACACAGGAAGACGCTGCTGCCCATTTCTTAGATTCTACCCCTCAGTTGCCTTCATTCAAGACCCGACCCGACGCGGCATAAAGATGGACATAAACATAAGTTTTATGTGTAGCGTGTAGCAGTTATTGCGTTTCTAGGGAAGTGTGTGTATGTCGGCTAACTTACATATTAGACCATCAATTTAGTTTTCAGGTGTAGTATGACATGCGGTCGTCTTCCGATAAAACTCTGGTATTTGGAGTTGATTACAGATGTTCATGGGCGGCAGTGACCACTTACCATCAGGTTGACTGCAAGCTCTCTTTCTACTTCTATCTTATAACATAAGTGAATACTCAGTTTCGAAATCGGTGAAGTAGGTACTAATTTGGAAAGTATGATACTATATTAATTATGATATTGCTATTTTTCCATATAAATCATTTAACATCATTAAATCCTTCGTAGTTCAACTTCATAATCACCACTACGATAGTATTTCTAACAAAATATAGATAAATTCATGTACATCACCTGTACAAAAATAACAGAAATTGTTAACCGTTTAAAGTCTAAAAGAAACTGAACTATGAAAAATATATAATCACTAAAATCACGTCCATCTTATCCGCTAAATAAAATTAAATTAATACGGAAATTCTTTAAAACAATAACTAAAACAGCCAACTCCGTGAAACTTTCTCTACGGAAACTCGGTACAAGATATTTCCATTACCGAGACGTACCAGCTGAGCGGATTGCAGCTGAGGATATGATCGGATTGGGAACAGGTAGGTGGCGCAGTGTAGATTTCATTGTAGGAAATGCAGAGGGAATTCATTTACAATGTCGCCTTGGGATCATCATATTACTGTCTCACTACTGGGTACGGATGTCATACCAGTATGTTATGCGTTAGGTGAGGGGTCAGCAAATAGTTTTAAGTGGGATCCGAATATTATTCAAAGTTTTAAAAAATACTATGTGGCTTTCAAACGTATGAATATGACTAGTTCTATGAAAACATTATTCATGTATATTAGATAATATTTGGCGGTCCTAAATTGTACCTTCTGCGGTCCGCACACGGAATGCGGTTTGCCTGTTGCCGACTGCCACGTTAGGTTATAGTCCCACCACGCGGTCTAAGTAAACTGGTAATTCATATACCTACATGTTCCTGTCGTCTTAGTATTAGCATCATGATTACTTGCGTGGAGAAACGTTCATCATACCAATGTGACCCGCAGCGGGTTACGGGTTCGGTCCCTGGACAGACAAATCTGAATGATAATTTTCGATTTCTTTACTGGCTTTGGGTGTTTGTGTATTCGTTTCTATTTGTGTCCAAGAGAAAATCCTAGTACGGGGCTATGAGTGTAGAAATGTTTTTATTTTTATTTTATTTATTAACATATTACTGTTCCAATTGCTGGGCAAGGGTTTTCTCTTATAAACTTGTCACGGTAAGACGTTCCACAGGGTTCAGCTGAGGAGTAGAGAGTTTCTCAGGAATATCAGAATTTTGCCAACAAATAAATACCTCTATATTCATAACTGGACTTAACATAAGGGGACGAAATAAAGGGTCTCCTTTATTCTTGTCTTGTCTGTCTAGACAGCAGTGTTTTCCTGTACATCATCACTCACTGCGGTCACTAACACGCATGCCAGGCGCGATAACTATTGGCAATACCCATTAGGGGAGGCTTATGACCATTTGACCTCAAAAGGCCTACTATTGACTACAGGCCACCTTGCCATTTAGTCATAATCAGTAACACGAATGGATATTTATACCAAGTGCGTCTGACCTTACCTAATATTGTCGATCTGCTTCGAACTAATTACCAGGCCATACGCTTCTATAGAATACCAAAGGTAGTAAGTATCCTATTATAATGGGTGGTATTCGATCGATCGATTTCGAGTTAGGCAGGTCTCTAGGCTATTCAATCGTGGTTTTCCGACCATATCAGCATCGCACGGTTGAATAATTCCTTCCGAGAACGTTTACTGTTGGTTTTCGTGCGAGAACTCGGTGTAGAACAATATTTACTATAATACCATGATACGCCATCTTTGTTTTGTTTGCATTAGGTAATATAACATTGTGCAACTATGTTTATATTTAGGCAATGGTGAACCTCAATCTGGGTGTCGGAAGCTCGAATTTAGACTCTGATTTCAAGATAAGATTATAGTCTTATATAAAACCGGTTAAATAAGCGTTGCTACCCCTGAGTAAGTTGGAATGCTACATCTCTGTTACTACATTCTTCAAACCAGAAGACGGCAGTGTTAAACACTTTTCATATGAGCCAAAAATAGGTGCAATGATGATGTCTCCGGAGGCGAACCTCAAAGGTTTTTATCTCCCCTAACAGATTTGAATCTTGAATTATCTGAATGCTATTAAATACCTTTAAATTGTGCTACTAAGAACGAAGATAGAATAAGTCATCGATCGTTACTGGAACCTTCGTAGATCATTCGTTCATCAGGAACTATAATTATAATATTCACGACTGTCAATTGAAACTTGCATTTCAACTGTATGCAGTCACACTGGTCTTGTGTCACAGGAAAAAATGTTAAATTTTAAAAGTTAATTAAATGTTAAAAGTGTTGTCAAGCTGATAGTACAAATTTGCCGTTAATCGTATAAAGCTACAAGTGACTCTATACACCTATCCACTATTTTCCGTTGATTTCATAAGAGATAAGTCGATTTTATTACAGAGATAGTCTTCTTCGAAAACAGATTGCTACTCCCGAGGACCTAGATGGTCGTCTCATATCAAAGTGGGCCGACAACCACTCCTTTCTACTGACATGCAAGAACACGCTAATAACACATTAAAGTAGCTTTGTCAAATCAAAACTTATTATAAAGTCACAACAAAATACTGTTTATGACATATTCTCTTCCCAATGTTCATAAAATTGCTCGTACGTTCAGAAGCGGTAATAAAGATTAAAAACAGGACCAGCCCAAATTAAGGACCGAGGCTTGATCTGCGAGGGTACCCCGATAACTTTAACGACAAAATAAAATGCGTTTTTTACACTACGTATAGAATTTACGGGTTCTCAGTTTTATATTATATGTTGTTATATTATATTATATATTGAAATGTTTAAAGGTTAAAAAGTCATTTCTGAAACTCAAAGTATTAATATTGTAAAAATACATATACATAGAATTCACAGTCGTCCGTCTGACACAGTTGGGTAAAAATTATATAACTTGTAGGACGAATAATAATGACGTCCACGGTGACGTGACGGTGTTGTTTGCAAAATTATCGCTCGATCAGCGTCCCAATTTGTAATAATTGAAAACATAATCATTCGTGCGAATAAATTAATTGAATAATTAAATTGGGAAGCGTCAGCCTGTTGTGGATTTGAGTCGGGAATCGATTTTCGCGGACAAAGCCGTATTCTGGCCTGTGGCTTCCGTGCATACTTTTTTGGCCAATAATACTATTATTATATAATGTTTTTGTTAAGTTTTCACAGAAAGGTATTCATTTATCGAATTGTAAAATATGAAAGATTGGTTTGTGTGTGGTAATTGATACAATAAGAGTAAAAAATAATTTGCGTATTAAAGTTGCTGAAAAATACAACATTTATATCGAATTACATTTGCAAGAATAACGAAAATAGCACAATATCACCTTTTTGTAGATTGTTTACAATTTTTTGATTTGTTTTTTTATAGAATGTTCATAAAATTTAGTTTTATTAGAATTTTATATATTTTAAATTATCAATTATATCTTAGTAAATAAACAACTGATACACAAGTTAACTATTTTTTATTAGAAATTGTTTTTATTGTTGGCGTACATATTATATGCATTTTGTTTATGTTTTCAAATAATACGTTTATTATGACTATGGAACTCATTTATATTCACGTCACTGACAAATAAATGCACGATAGCAAATGCAAATACTATTGTGGCGCCAGTTGTTAGGCGCCAAAAGCCATCAAAAACTTACATCGGATTTTGGAACTCAATAAAACCAACTGAAAATTCTATAAAATTTACTACTATTTTCAAAGAGATTTATAGCATCAGGAAAGCCTTATTTTTCATATAATGATCGTTTTTCATTTCGTCGATCAAAACCGTATATGTATTTTAAAAATCGCTCGCGTTATAACTAAGTAGTTGAAGTCCAAATATTCTTAAGACAACCTTCAATCCAGAATACAGAGGCGGTTAACACTACTGTTACTAGGCAAAAAAAAAGATCAGCGGTGGTGCCTTCGGAGTCAAACTACAAAGGATTCTATCAACATAAATCTAAGTTATACAAAATCTAAATAACTTAGTCTAATTTGAAGCTTAAACAGACAAGTCATTATCCTTGAGGATTAAATTGGAATATCCTTGAAGATTAATTTAGTAAATGCCCCACCAACTAATTACTTCATTTATCATTCCCGAAAATATTATAAACAGAAAATGTATAAGTTCTGAGTTCTATACGACTATTTCCCACTAATTAATTAATTTTATAGTCGTATTTTCAGATTCTGTATTGTGTAAAGGAACTATAGGGAACAGACCAATACGGTCTACTTTACGGTACCGATAAGTATCTTATCGGTACCGTAAAGTTGTCTGGAAGAAACCGCTTTTTTAGTGATAATGTCACCTTTGTATTATATTTTTTTTAGGTTTTGCAGTGATTACAAATTTGTGGCTGCAAAAATACCTATTATTATTATTATACGTGTAGGCATTTAGATAATGTCCTATTATATGCTATTTCAATCAGAATAGGGAATACCTCTCACTCATGGGGTGATCAGCGAGCGGCCATACGAATATTTACATAAACACGGTTTTTTCACCCTGCCCGCTCCATCGCGGAAACCGTTCATACACGGACGCCTGCAGTTAATTAATAAATTTAACGTTCGTTTACATGTTACTGTTATTAATTATCCGAACAGGTGAGATGCTTACACACATCAATGCATTTCGCACTGAATATATATATGTATACATATAATCAATTTGTTACTGGGTGTTGGGTGGTGTCGATCGTGAATCGAATCATTCCTTCTTTTCCCGTGGATGTCGTAGGAGTCAAACCAGGTACAAAATAAACGACTGATTGATTAATAGATTGAAATCCAGGAGATGGGTAGCAACGTCTTCCTGTGTTACATCTACAGGCACGACGAGGTTTCCGCACAGCACACGCTCCAGTTCTGTCCAGTATGGGAGTCTTTTAACTCGCCGAAAGGGTAAAACTTCATCGTGACCACGATTCATGCTGGATCGAAACATAAAGGCCGCATATCGTGAGTACTAGTTACAAATTTTACCGTTTTTAGTTTTCATAATATAAAAGATAAAAGCTGAAAATTGTACAGATAAGACCCAGACGCAGACGTGTAAAAATAGGAACACCCTGTAACACCCGCCCGAGGCGTCGACGCCGCACAATATCATATTTTTTGCATCTACACGCGCCGCGTTTCTCATTTTAACGATTGAGCAGGATTGAGGTTTGAACTTAGACGTGCTTCCAATTCGTGTCTGCCTATATTTATATCTATGCCACGATTGTTGTGTCTGGCACGTAAACTTGATACGTGATACATGATGTAGTTATTTGTGATATAATAAAATATAGGCAGTTTCTTTTCGCAATTTTAATAAATAAGTGCTGATGTGATATCTGTTTGAAGTTTGGGTATTTGTGTTTTTTATGCCTAATGTAAATATGTCACGACGAGTCCAATGTGAGGGCTGCAAATGTAAAAAAAAAGATTCTGCGGTCGGGGGACCCCCGTCAGAAACGAAGTTCAATGCATACAGGGAATTCTCCAATACGTGATAATAAAGAATTCGTGATAATAAGAAGTCGTGATTATTACTGTTCGATTTTTATGAAAATGAATAGCAAGAGAGTTTCGGGGAGATAAGTTCGGTCACCCAGGTACTAAATATTTAAGGGAGGCTCCCATGCTACAAGCGTAATTTTTTGCTCGACTTCAGCGCCATCTTTCGCTAAGATCTAACATTCTAGTTTTATGGGTTCACTCCGATATAGATGGCGCTTATTTCAATATTCAACTTATCGAGAATTCTTTGTCGGTTGATCTTTCACCACAAGATGGCGGTTTTAACCAAATTAATTATTCGTTGGTAAATTGAATTGTATTTTCCTGTAAGAAAAGTTATCGTCACAGCTTATGCGTATAAAATTTCCATTATTATGTATTTATTTGTTTTAAAAGATAATAAAAACTAAATCATTCAATTATTGAGAGGTAATTGTACGGAACCCTAAGTGCCTGAGTTCAACTCGCACTTGGCCGATTTTTTGATTTGTGACACGTTCAAAAATAATAAAAACAAACAGACATGTTTTACTTCACTCATACCTTATCACATGCTAATTGTTATAAATGAATAAGTTATAGAGGAATCGGTTTTTATTTTAGCTCGGCTTCTCGATACACGCACGCGCTTAGCTGTGCTGTGCTGAGCTCGTGCGTGTTACGTGACAATTTCTACCAATTTGCACACCCGCGTTAAGGACTTCTTTCCAATAATTTGATAACGAGCTAAAACGTTTAAAAGTTAGCTCTCATTTTAAATTTATTATTTAAAAAACATTATAATTATGTATATTTTAAAAACATACACAATATAACATTCAAATAACACAAAGTCGTCGTTATTTATAAGTTGGTATTTATAAATTTAAATTTTCATCCTTTTACCAAAAATACAGTTGTGGTCTACCAAATCGCAGTTAGCCAGCGCGGAAAAATCTTACTCTAAAGTACTTGTGCCCAGCAGTTGGACAATAGTGGTGGCGGTTACCAGGTGGTAGAACTAGTGTAGTTCGACCAGGGAGGTACCACCGCAACACCGATTCCAGCGTGAAGCAGTTCTTGCCTTTCGGTGAAAGGGTGTCGTTGTAGGCTCTCTTATCTGAGTATTAAAACATTTGATAATTTCCACACGATTTTAGACACGCCATTCAGTCTCTCCAATAGCTATACTCACTCAGATGTGTACATATCCGTTCAAACGTAACCAGAAGTACGTCTGAACCAACGCGCGCCTCTGTCGTTAAAATGACAAACGTGACCCTGGAAATTGGAAAAATATGGCACTGCGGTGTTGCAACAAGATCGTTCTCAATCGGGGAGTAGTTTTAGGGGAATATATTGCAACTGATGATATAAGTAACCAAACTACATTTACTATTATTTCTTACCTGTTATGTTCCGTCAACCCATTATTGTCTCACTGGGCACGGGTCTTCTCTCAGTCTGAGAGAGTTTTAGGCCATAGACCAACGTGCTGGCCAAGTGCGAATTGGGCCTGTTATGTATCTGTCGTCAACCCATTTTTTTTTAAAGTGTAGTAAGCAAATAAATAAATGATTGAATTTCAGGTGGTAGAACCAGTGTAGTTCGACTGGGTGGTACCACCACTACACCTATTTCTAGCGAAGCAGTTTCTGCGTTTTGATGGAAGGACGTGGTTGTCGGCTCACTTATATACGGCTCACGTCACGGCTGTCGGCTCACGTATGAAGCGACCATCTAAGTTCTCGGCAGTGGTAACGCATCTGTGATCGACTTCAGATAGAACCCTATTCCATAGGAAGTTGCTTACAGTTGCCTACAGATTGCTAATATGATAAAAAGAGCATGCAGTCCATCTGATGGTAAGTGGTTACTGTCGCCCATGGACACCTGTAACCAACTTCATATAACATAGGAGCCACGTTGACGACCCACGTTGTGGAGCGTTCACTATACCGGTCTGACACGCAGTGGGTTCTGGGTTCGATCCCCGGCCAGCCAGACATCTGAATGATGAGTTTAGATTTTTGTTCTGGGTCTGGGTGTTTGTGTATTCGTTTTTGTTTGTCCATGGCACCCACGATACAGGAGAAAATCCTACTGGCGGGCATGTAGGAGTATGTATGTATGTAGGAGTTCCATCTCTAGTCAATTCAATTCAATTACCGATGCATTGCTTTTCCCGAGGATTAAGATGGTTGCATCATATTAAAGTGAGCCGGTATTTATAAAAATACATTAAAAAGTACCTAAGCGAGCCTTCAGTTCACATTTCATTTATGAGTACCATTCTCATTCCGCTAATTAGCCTCGCTCAGCGGGCCGAGGTGCGAAGTGGCCATTTAACTATCTCACGGTTAAGTAAGTTAGGTAAGGTTAATTTATATTGTAGCGGTGTTGCTCGGCCGGTAAAGTGTTTAGGCTTTTAGCGGCAACTACATTGACGTATGGGCTAAACTATTCCTTTAGCTAGCTTATAGCTGGCCGGAACTTTAAATTTCTTATTAATATTATAAAACATTTTTTTTTAACCTTGTATTAGGAGACTCTGCGTAGATAATTTTATTTTTTTCTAATATGTAGCATGCCGATTACCCAGTGTATAATGAATCGGTAATTATTGAATTTAGTTTCTAAATGAGACCTGTACGCGTGCCTGTATATCGCATATTTTTGTAAATAAGATAATTTGGAGGATTGAGAAAGCAATAAACATTTTTTTATATTTCTAAGATAGATTTAATTTTTTTTTGAAAAATCCCAAAGGATATCTTTCTGCAGGCGCAAGAACATAACCTAACCAAACATAAGTTAATCTGTCTATCCCCCCTCCACATAAAACATAGGTCTCCCTTAATGGGTGTATTTGCCAATAATTACCGCGCCTGGTATGATGACCGTGTTGATGTTACACAGGAAGACGCTCTTGCCTATTTCCTACATTTTGACCCTTAGTCGCCTGTTACAATATGCACGGGAAGGGTACCTTCCTTCCCGTGAATGTTGTAACTATTTAAGTCTGACACCAGACCGTACATGAACCTTTTTTTTTTTTCTTTTGTTGTTGTGCACCTGTCCCCCTGCACCTTCCGGTGTCTACAACAACATGCAGCCACACATGTCGCCGTCCTTCTCGGGATTGCTGGCTGGGCGGTTCGAGCTCCCACTCTACCCGCCCGCAATCCCAGAAGCCCCCTTCTAGTTGCCTCTTACGACAGGCAGGGGATACCGTAGCCGTATTCTACTCCCAGGCTACAGGGGGACCGTACATGAACCTAACGGT
>MOOZ01000327.1:649491-666979 GCA_002930495.1 Cecropterus lyciades
TAAAACCCCCTCGGTGGCCTTCCTCAGCGCTTGCAGGGGACTCCGGGATCTCCTGTGGAACGCACTGGTGCCCCCTAGCGCGGCGCCCCTTACCCTTACGGGCTCTTCTCTTGGGGGACGTGCACCTGTCCCCCTGCACCTTCCGGTGTCTACGACAACATGCAGCCACACATGTCGCGTTCCTTCTCGGGATTGCTGGCTGGGCGGTTCGAGCTCCCACTCTACCCGCCCGCAATCCCCTCTTCTAGTCGCCTCTTACGACAGGCAGGGGATACCGTAGCCGTATTCTACTCCCCGGCTACAGGGGGACCGTACAAGAACCTAACGGTACATGAGTTATTATATGAAAATGATATCCCAATTTAGCGAAGGTAAACCAGCCGACCGGTGAACGATAAACAATGTTAATTACTGTAATTAATGTCAATAAACCTTTCCGGCTTTGGCGCAAACAAATCACGTTCACAAACGAATTGTGTCAATATTTCATTAGTTATTTTTTGATTTGATATTAAAACAAACTATCATTTGAATATACAATTTGAAGCTATTTATGTTAGAGGTAACTGCCGTCATTTGTATCCAAATAAAAGTGAAGTTCTGTCTGAGGTTGGTTACAGGTGCATCTCTATACGTAAGACCTTAGTAAAATTAAAGTTAAATTTTTCGTAAAATGTTTCTTAACAGCTACAATAGCCGGTGTTTGAATCTCAGATATACATTACACACACACATGACACAATACAGATTTTGTAAAGTTATTTGGGTATTTTTATAGGTGGTAGAACTATGCATTTTGATTCCAGGATTACCACTGGTACACCCGACTCAATCTGATACCAGCATTACTGAGAGCTGCTGCGTTCTGGTTTATAGGGTTGTAAGTGGAGGAGGTGAGAAGTGTGGTCAGGGAGATATACTTCGAGGCGTGTCAACTTAGATCTCAGAGCTAGCAACGCATCTTTGACCGATCTCTTGTATTGGCCACTTGACATCAAATAAACTACATGCTCGTTTGGATTTTTTTATAATGAGATATGTTATAAAAGCAAATATCACCTAATTTGGTAGTGAAGACAACGTCTACAATACATGCTTGGAATTCGTAAAGAAAAATCTCACAGAGGTGAGAAACCATACCAGAAATCAGTGCCCAGCTGTGGGACAGTAACTTGAAAACAAAAGTGCTTAACATTGCCGATAACATGAATCTAACAAACTACATTTACAGACACATATGAATATAATATATATCTCTTTACACATATATAAGTGCGGTTTGTTTACACCGAACATTGTTCACAGACGCCCTGATTAACGGTAAACGCGTTAGTTTAATTAATTCGCCGTAGTCGGCGCCACTTGTGCACGAGCGGTGACAAATGATGGACGCTACTGTCCCATTTGTTGCTATGATGTATCACTGTGATGTGTATGTGGGTATAATATGGGAATAGACGTAGGTGAATTTGGGTAATTATTCTCTCATGAATCATACGAAAATGTCAAGGGATTTTGTATACATTTTCAACGGACTATTTGTAATGTATATGTGTAAGTAGATTGATAGTATGCATTTTTTAATTATGAAGGTTTTTACTAAGTGCTTATTACTGCCGATGGATATCTATATTTTTCCACATGTGTAGTGTAATTTAAAGTGGCATTGTTATCTAACGTTGATATACAATTTGTTCCTTGATCAAATTTCAACAGCACATTATTAATACATTTCATTTTGAATTTTGAGTGCAGACCCGTCCATCCAGAGAGACCGTCCTCTGGAAGTTGGATGGTCGATTCTATTCTAATACCTTTTTTCAAGGATTTATTCGCTTATTATTTCAAGTACTTCTTACCTTGCGCAGCATTTCCTCGAGGGAGTCCATTTCGGCGGAGGCGGGCAAGCCGCCCGCGCTGCCGTTCGACGAGTTGTTGTTGTTCGTCATAGGCACATCGGGTTGCGCGTAGCGAGACCGCCCCTCACATCACATCACCAGCACCACTTTTCGTATCACAAACACACTCAACTCTACAAGGTATTGTCGTTCACAATTAATTCGACGTAGCGAAATCGCCACTTTCATAACATTTCACTGGATTTATCGTTTTATTCAGTATGCAGTAGCGAGACTATCTCATATGTCTACATCATGTTATAAGTCTGATTTTACTTCTATGTTTTTACCGTTGTCGATCGCAAATTTTCCTCTTATATATTATGAAGGATGCTAAAATGTCACATTGTTCTTATTAAATGGTTAAAAGAGATTGCGTTCGGAAGACTGATTTCTAAATAAAAATTGCCGCTCGTTCGTTTAAGTATATATTTCCTATAAGGTAAGGTTTGCTCTATTGTTTATAGTTGTTAGCAATAAGATTCTGCATAACGAGACTACCCCTTACAATACAGTTCACTCTAAAATAATAATACATTTCTACAAAAAAGCCATGAATTATTTAGCACATTAAGAGCAAGACAATGTAAAATAATCTAAAATACAGACAGTTTTTCTCCAATCTAGCAACAAGAAAACAATGACTAACTTTTCTGGCCAGACGGGCAAAAACATACAAAAGTTAAAATACCTAGACAATGTCTCCACGATTTACAAAGGAAAGCTGCAATAACTTGATACAGCCTCAAAGAGCTTGCAGCTTAGCAAATAACAAGAAATCAGTCTTGGGAGTACAATATTACAATGGCGAACGACGTCGGATATGTTTTTGTGAGCTGTGAACGATGATAAAACTGACTGTTGTGAAACATTTTCAGAACGAAATATTAGAAACACGGAACATTTAGATAAAGTAAAAGCGCTTTCTATATTCATACCATACACTAGGTCACCTTGTGTAGTGGGTGCTACGAAAAAGTAAAGACAAATTCAAAAACACCCATACCCACTAATAATAATTTGCGAACATGGTTTGACGAGAAATGGTTTGACTAGAAAGGTACCACAGTCACACCTATATGTTACGTGAAACGTATTCTGGCGTTTCGAGAAAACCTCTTAACACGTAAAACGTACTTGTGATTGAATTCTGACAGAATGAGTTAATGAGTGGCAGCGACCAGTCATCAGATGCAAACCACATACACGTAACTCAAATATCTCGAAAATTAATTTGTCAAAAAACAAAAACAACAGACTGACAGAAAACGTGCCGTGAAGCACAAAAACACGTTTGAAAATTGGTGACGAGCGCTTATAGCTAGTTACGAGTACTCGGTACCGCCCGACAAGGCTTTGAAAAATAAAACCATACTAATGGATATCACCGACTACCATAGTAATTATTTTATCGTCCATATTTCCAAACAAAATTTCATTTCCATTCCCAACCAAAAATATTAAATCCGAAATTGTTACCAAAGTTTTATCTATAAATAAAAAGAAACAATATTTCGCAGCTAGAAGTGGCGAGTGATCACAGACTCTCGATGGGCGGAAGACGAAGATTGATGGTCTCCGACACAGCGCATGACGTGATAAATTGTGAAACAGTTCCCGGTTCATCCGCACATGTAGGCCCGACCTTTGGATATTAAATTTTGATCGCTATCAAACCTGATTGATACTGAACGTTTGTTAAGGATCACGGTTCGTGTATACTTATGAGTTATTGAAGGTATCAGTGAGAACGAAAGGGTAGAACTGAAAATTTCAGTTTAGTTAAAAGCTTGGAACTACCACTAGTAAGTTTATAGTTCTGTGAATAAAACACTAACGATTCCATGCTAGAAAAGAAGAAAATAAATGTTACGTCCCTTAAATAACCGATTTAAGAAACATTCCAAAATATGAACACAATTTTTGTGGAAGTTGTGTACTCACTTTCAGGTTAAGGTCGGCCTAGTTCTTAAGAAAACTAAGATAATCAAATTTAAGAGAACTAGATGCCGCTTTACCTGTTTCTGAATCATCTGCGACCATACTGTGTGCGACAGGAATGTGTTTCTCTTATATAGAGCTTTCACAATCTATAAACACTTCAACATATTGACTACATCGTTTAGGTATATTGACCTTGTGTTTCAAATTTACTGAATTTTGAAATGTAATTTAGTTTTAAATCTGATAATACCTAATGGACGACTTCATTAGAGTCAGCCGTAGTTACTAAACTAAGAATGATTTTAGTTCGTCGTCAAAATGTAGACCTCAAATTTGGTATTGAAAATTAAATAAGATGTTTTGATATGGGATTACTTAATCAATATTTGAAAAAGCATAAGTATGCACAACCATATACTCTTATGCTCAGAAATATTTTATTATTTATTATTTTTTAAGTTTCAGTTTATTTACTATTTATTAAGTTTCACTTCTGCCGTGTGTAAATTACACACACATGTATACTTATTTACATATGTAATTTATTATTAAATTAGAAGTAACAAAATATTAACTAACTATTTTAACAATAAAATGTATAAAAAAACTTAAATGTAAAAAGAAACAAATTGCCAAATAAAATATAAAAAGCTGCGTCCAAATTGCTGTCCCCAGGATGAGTTCCCAGAATGCTGGCAGCATTACCTCGTTGAATAGCAAGGCTAATTCGTTGACCGAAGTATGTACCAGCATTCTGATCATTCGTTGACTCTATCAAACGTTTGGACAAATGCTTAAAAAATAATTTAGCTTTCAATCCCCACGGTCCCATAGTTTCAACGCCAAATGCCAGAAATAGTAATTTACATATGTTAAAAACATCTGTTTTATTGCTTTTCTGTGGCAACCGGAAAGCAAATAGTATTTTCAATTTCGTTCAAACGTCGTTTTGATTGCAATGTAACCAACTGTTTTTGAACTACAAAGCGTAACCGCTAAAAGTGATTGCTTGCGGCCAGTTGGATGGAATTTTATTTTATTTAAAGCACCACGAATGTTGGAATCGCAAATGTTGTAAGCAATTTCGATCGATTCGAACGATCTCTTCTCTTGTTTTTGTTAAATAAATACGGATTTTATATTGTAACTTATGCCATATAAGTATTTACGTAAGTGTTTACAAAATATTCTATTTTGACTCTATTCTATCAATAAGCTTTAAATTGTAATTTTTTGATTTACCATATATTGCTTAATTATATTTTAAATTGTATTCGAAATTAGATATTACTATATTAAAGATATAGCCTATATTTTATAATTAACCGTACCTTTGCACTTAATACCTAAGCTTTCTTTTGCACCCTACCTAAGCTTTCTTTACATGTGATTTCTTTGTGTGTGCATAAATAAATAAAATAAAAAATAAATAAATAAAATTAATTTAAATTGCTGCATCCTTACAGGGGTTTGTGCTACTGTATCAAATTTTTAACACCTTTATGATTTGATAACCGCATGCCGCAATAAAGATTATAATTATCACAAGTATCAGATATCTATAACATTTGGAAGGTAGTAGAAAGAGTATAGTTCGGCCAAAAAGGTACTGACTCCACACCTATTTCTAGCGTGAAGTTCCTGCGTTTTGGTGGAAGAGTGTGGTTGCCGGTTCACTTATATATGAGGCGAACATCTTTATCCTCCGGAGTAGCAACGAATTTGAGATTTACTTCAGATAGAATCCCTTTTTTGTATATATTTGCTTACAGGTGCCCATGGGCGGCAGTAGCCACTTACCATCAGATGGACTACATGCTCGTTTCTTCATGTCGCATGCTTCAATCTACGAAAAAGGCGGTACACCTATATACCACCTATAATATATACCACTTATTAAATTATTCTTATATACATTGGTATATAACTATTAAAAATATATTAAACACAGAAATAACTCAAAACAGAGTACAACGTCGAGAAAGACTCAAACTTATCTGACAGTAGCATAGAGTACATATACAACAGAGATGGGTCCCAAATGTATGCAAAGTCACACGTGTCACACCACTATCTATGTTTGTTCAGACCTGCCATGGATCGAGTGTTTTAGCCTGAGGGATTGTAGCGTCTGCCTCAACCTCTGTCTTGTGTTTATCTGTGAGATTTGTTACAACACAGACGGGTACTAGCATTATTTATCCAATGAAGTACCATTGTTTATTTATTAGCATTATTTATAGCATTATTTATCCAATGTTATAACTGGGTAAGTTGAAATATTTATTGCAGAGAATTAAGAAATTTATTTATATTATCATACTTTATTTACAGTTTGTGTTATGGTTACGATTATTAAATGACTGCGCCAGTCGGTAATGTTATTCGAGCGTATGTTTGTACGTTTTTATGTATTTCTTGGCACGCGCTACAGCTCAAACGGCTTAACGGATTATGTTAAATAAAATTTTAAATAATAAAAACAAAAACCAACAGCCTTAAACATTGAACTGAAACTGAAGTCAAGCAATCGTTTTCAAGCAGCCGGGCTTTTGTTTTAACTTTTAACAATATTACTTGTTTTTATCTAATTTTTGCCAATACCACCTGGCATACGTGGTGACTGCAATAGATATTGATGTTCCACAAGAAGACGCTACTGCACATCTACTGGATTTTGTATCTTAGTCGCTATTGAGTGCTTTACAAGACCGACAGCGCACGGCACTCTTGAATGTTAGAGACAAAATTCTTAACTGTTTTTATTGAATGTGTCAGGAATTATACATACTTTCAATTAAATCGTTCAGTATCAGAGAGTATCCGAGAAGACGGAACAATGAAAAAAAAAAAGGAAATAAACCCTTTCACTATCCTATACTTGGTTCTAGATGTCAGTCACAGGTACCACGATCATCCAAGACAAGACACGGTTTAAATCAACAAAATTAAATATTAATACATTCAGAGATATTTTCATATATCAAATTATAAATTGCACATCATGTGTATTTAAGGTCAAAATATCGAAAATTTCAATAAAACCACAGCAAAGCCGCTGCATAATAATCTAATTACTGAATTTTGTACACAGTAAACTTTGACATCACACGAGGGTGAAAATTTAATAACTATTTGAAAACGTTTAAACCGTAGGCACGTACTAGCTTGCACTAATTGGGACTGATTTTGAATAAATTTTACCAATTAGCTCCATTGAATTTATGCGTGTAACTAAAAATTTAAGTGTCTGCGTGTAATTTTGCGTGTAATAAAAACATGAAATCGTTTTCCTGAACCTAATATTAGATCCGATGGTGTGTAGTAGTGGAATACCTTTAATTAATACTAATTTACGTTTATCTATGTGTTGTTAATTTTGGAACTTCTAACTCTAATTTTAAAGATATTTTCCTTATGGAAGAATACAGTAGAGAGTAAATGAGAGTTCTTTTATAGGAGTTCTATATAGGAGATATATAAGCAGTGATAGATAGTTTAGTGCATTGAATTTTGACATGGTTCGAATTTCAATTAGATACAGAGGACCTGAAAATATCGTTAAAACCTACAACAAGTGTATTAAACAAATCTCAAATGTGTGTAAAATTTACCAATCCGCACCACAGAAGCGAGGAGTATTTTCTAGGCTTACCCCAATAATGAAAAGAGAGCCTAACTGATAAATGAGACATAACAAGTATATTTTTTTCACAAAAAAACCGTCCTCAAAGATTCTAAATAAGTAAAGTAAGTCCAAATATACAATTTCATGCTTTATTGTTCCATTCTTTGTATTGGAATTTTATTTCATTAAATAGATCCACATGAGATTAATATATTTTCAAACAAAAAAAAATCAAATATCCAAATCGGTTGATACACTCCGTCACTAATCAATCGATTTGAATATTTTTTTAGATCGAGTAAAAAACATAAAAAATGCAGTCGAATAGAGAATCTCCTTTTATAGAATTCGATTAAAAGTTCCAGCGATGCAGGCAAAACCGCGTTGGAGTGCCAGTCTATAATAAGCCCGATGCTTGTTAGAATTTAATACGTCAACATCAAATGTGCTGAGCATCGAAATTTCATTAGCAGCCGCCACTAATTTGCCTCAAAACGATTTAACTATACATAAAACAACCAATGTTTGTGTATTTACTTAGTAAATATGTGACCATTACATTTATTATCATAAGTTAATTATGTTAGTTACTAACAATTTTTGGAGTTGTTGATTATTCTGCGTAGATGGCCATTACCTTGCCTTCTTTGCATTGTTCTATAACATTAAAAATATTCAGCCTTATTACCTCAGAGTGGCACCTGTACTCAGTTTTAATGTGCAGTAAGTTAAGAGCATTTATAATAGGCACTCTACTTACTCCTCGGTATTACCACACGTGTGATTTCAATACTATTAACGGAAGCTGTAGGTTTGTCCGCTTCGAGAGTTATGTGGTTGAATCCCTAAGCAAACATTTAGATGACAAATTAAAATTTCTGTTCTAGGTTTTCCTTTTATATAATATGGATAAAGCAAACGAGCACGCAGTCCACCTGATGGTAAGTGGCCACTGCCGCCCATGGAAATTTGTGATTATTCCTAGATAAAAACAGGGATACCTGAGGTTGGCCACAGATGCGTTGTTAATCTCGAAAAGTAAGTTGGAACACCATGTATATTATGTCTCATTTATTACCTTAATACTAGATTACAGCAGCGCGTAACATTGCTTTTATTAGGCAGAAATAGGTGTGGCGGTGGTGCTTCCGAAGTCGACCCACCAAAAGTTTTACCTTTATTTTTTATCCACCATAGCTACTCACAACATAGGGAGACTATGAGAGTAAAAACCGTTATTTATTTATTCTATACAGGTTTCATTCTGGTTCAATTGTATATTTTGCAAAACTTTCGACGCACCACAAAGCTTGGTTATTCAAATACCGTGGCGTCTCGGTTCGGATCTTGTTGGAAAGAAAACAGTTTGTTTGATATATTCAATGAATGCAAGCAACTCCGGGAATATACAAAATATCCCTCGTTTGGAACATGAAGTGCAGAAAAACGCAGCAGAATATGTTCTAATTCTTTGCGATTCGGCGTTTCTAATCTGGTATTCATTAATGATATATTGTATAATACCGTTAAATCGAATATACTCGTAAGTCGAATATTTATGAAATAATAAACTTTTCCCGCGAGTCATATGCGTCAACGTAGGCCACAGACTATCTATCAGTGTGCCATTTAAATCTAGATGTCATTAGTAGTTTATGCGTAAAAGAATAAGATGATAGAGATAGATGGTTATCTACCTACAAACTTTCGTCTTGATAATGTTTTTTTTTTATAGTATGGAAGTAGCAAACTCTACCGCCCATGGACTTCTGTAATGAACTCTAGGTAAGATCAAAGTCTTACCTAAGGATAACCACAGATGCGTTGCTACTCCTGAAGACTAAGATGGAATGCCTTGGAAAAGTATGTCTCCCTTACCACACCCTTCAGACCAGAACACAGCAGTGCATTACACTGCTGTTAGTAGGCAGAAATAGGTGTGGCGGTGATGCTTCCGGAGTGGAACCACAAAGAGTTCTACCACCTTAATTACGCCGCCACCTTATCACAATGTACGCCGTTGGAAGCAACATCGGTAATACATTTTACGTTACATACATTTACGTTACATTAATATTAAGATTAAGTCATCAATAAAAGTCGTACTGTTAATGAAAGCAAAGAAAAATTAGAAGAAACCCGGTAAATATGTAAAATACCCATTTATCTTAGTCTTAACACCCCTGAATTAAGTACATAAAAAATCTCTAACACGAATCCTTTCAAATTTTAATTGTTCCCATCCCAGATGTTTGCCCTTCGTTGACGAGAGGGAAATATTCTAGAGCAAGAAAATCCCTCCCGTTTGGCATGTTCAAACAACCCTTCGAGACATCCAGTTAGCGAGAACAAACACAATTATCTCGTATACATGACTGAGTTTCTTTGTAAAACGAAGGAATTTATGATTTGAAACATCGTCTCCATAGAAGAGTGCTTATGGTATCTTGGTGCGAAAACGGTTTCGGGTTTGATTCCCGGCAAAGTGGATAAGTAGTTAATTCAGGTATATGTGTTTGTTAGTATTTCTGTGGTTTCTGGAGCTGTTAATATACAATTTAATTAATTTCTTTAAAGTAATCACCGTTGCCTATGCACAGTTCACGTGAACTTTGTAAGAGAACTCGTTATGACTCCCCGTTTTGCACCATTTTTGAAAACTTTCATGTATTTTTATGTGGTAAAAGTGGCTTATCATTGACACATTAATTAAATTAATTGATTAAAGCTGACCGCTCTGTTTTGGACTACTATCGCTTTAGCGATAGTCTGCCGCTTATTTGTTGTTTGAAAAACAGACGAGCGGTACATGTTTGATTCTATTCGTAAATGCTGACACCAGGTAATTGTTTATTCGCCTACATAGGTGTGAAAGCTACCAAATAGTCGTTGAGAAGTTTGAAAGCAGTCTTGGCAGACGCATAAATCGCTACTTAACCGCTAAAGCTACGTTACTCAAGACACAGTTGTCAATGGACAGTCAGCCTGTTAATAAACTATTAATGTCCTACAAACAATACCACCAAGCAATAAACTGGAGCATATTATATTCTTTAACGCATTACGCTTAGAAGACCGAAACTCTAGCAAACAAATATATTTACAAACCATTGAATATTAATATCGTTTAATCCATTGAAAGTATAATAAATATAAACTTTAGCGTCTAGACGAAAAACAGCTATTTGTTACTGCCTATAAATAATGTTATAATGTCATGACTTTCGCAGAGACGCATGATTTTGGCAACCAAGTCTAGTTATCTATCTGTCCAATATTTTCGTCTGCCTTACAAATATATCAAGGATATTCCTTAAAAGTAATTTCTTCTGATTTACTGATAGTAGACGCATGGTGAACAAATTATACGCGCATAATTTTATTTCTATTTTGTTATTATTATTAACATTTTTAAGATCGTCGATTATGTCTATTGATAGACATGAATTGCCTTAAATAATTTTTATCACTCCATCTGTCCATCAGCCCTTGAAGGTCTACTGCTGGACTTTCAAAGGCTGGCCTAGGGGAGGCCTTTATCCAGACAAAACATTGGAGACACGCCCGATCTATTAGGAGCCATTAAAATTCAGCGATTACCCGCTGTCTTCTTCAGATGGTTTTTATATCCATTGCTAGATTGAAAATATCGATTTGAATAATTTTATATATGATGCTAGTTTTATCAAGAAAGATGAAAAATATATATTCATTTACAAATTGAAAACATAAATATAAAAAGAAAAATACTTCCTTACTTGGTACAAAATAAATTGAAAAATCAGGCAAGGAAGCTCAGGGGCTAAATTGTATGTATAAATAGAAGGGTTCTTGTATAATGTACAAATAAATATCATTCTGTTACTACGGATCGTTCAATTACGATAATGGATTTCATTTTGGAATGCTCTAGGAATCGACGATGTTTTGGACAGTAGTGTATGGGCTGAGTGAAGGCGGAACGGGGAGCGGATTACACGGGCTTTATGTTTATAATATTACTGTTTTCATTTACGATACACAATTCTCTACAAAATGTGAATTTGACTAGAGGAATAAGAAACAACTTCATATTTCTTTCCAATTTTTATAATAAAGAATATCACGGGTAGGGGATATATTATAAATAACAACTCACTAGACCATTAATATAAAGACATTATAAAATTTTAAGCCTCCTTTGGTGTTGTACAATTGTTATGCTTAACGCGTTGAAATATGTTATTTTTTCTATCATTCTTCTTAATCAAACCTTTAAATCATTGTTTCGTACGCTTATACGCACACTAGCCATTACAATATTATAAATTTAATAAATGTTCCAATTCACCAAAAATATATTTAAAAGTTCTAGTAAAAGCAATATAACAAGTATTTTGCAAGTCCTATTCCTCCTATTCCGCTATTCGAATCCGCATTACTCTGTGGGAATCCTAATCCTACACTCTGCCAAGATTAGTTTTTGAGTCTTGTGATGTCTAAGTTGTAAGTTAGTAACAAAAGGGAGAATACAACGGAAATAAGAAGTTTCTAGAAGAACTCGTAAGATTGTTTTTTTACTTAAGTATATCTGATGTACTATAATAATTGAAACGTTTAAAACATTGATAATGTTATTGACGGCTTCGCAATACGTAAACAAAAATATTAATATTTAATTATTACCATAACATAGTATGCATATATACTATAACCGCCCAATTATAGTCCAATAATAAATTAAAATTATTAAATAATGTAGGCACATAATCGCCCAAATATAGTCAAAATTAAGCACAACACCAAATAAGTAACCATTCGTAATTATTTCATGTACGTACGTAATAAAAGATTATAGTCGGCACTCGGCCTATAAATGGTTGTCGTAATAGAAATCAAATTGCGTAGGCCGGAATTCATTACTGAGTTTCAATTTCGTTGTAGTGTTAATAAATAAAAGAAGTCGCCCATAAAATGAGTTTTAATTTAGACATTTACGTAACCAGTTTAGTTGAAGAACACGAATTTCAACTTCCACCTGATCTTTGGAGGCCTATGCCATACCTATTTGACGATAGTAGAATCATCTGCGGTTCGACTCCGGAAGTACCGATGCCAACTATAATTTTGCCTAATAATTAGAGTGTTATGCGCTCCTGTGTTCTGGTCTAAGGATGTGGTAAGGGAGACATGCTTATCTGAAATATTAGGCTGGCCTAATCTGAATGTTGGACGCTGAATAGAAAAGACGAGGAATCCCTTCTAATATTCGAACGCAAGATTCTGAGACGAATTTTTGGTGCGGTCGTGGAATATGGAGGTTCGCGAACTCGGTATAACCATGAGCTTTATCAAATGTACGACGAGCCCAATATCATCAAGGCCATAAACGTTGGAAGCTTACGATGGGCAGAACATGTGGAAAGAATGGCTGAAACCCGAGTGCCCAAGCGTCTACTATATGGTAAGCCGGACGGGCGGATAAATCGAGGAAGGCCTAAACTCAGGCTAGATGGAATTCTGCAAGACCTTACAAATCTGGGCGTGACAGGATGGAGAGAAAGCCCAGAACAGATCTGACTGGCAAAATGTTCTGGACTAGGCCAAGACCCAACCGCGGCTGTAGCGCCTTAGATGATGATGAAAACATGAGGTTAATTATATATGTTCATGATCGACAGTGGCGTCTTACCATCAAAGCGCATGCTTATACACATTCCAATTATCAACAATCAACATTCCTATCCGGAATCAATCACAAAGGACTAAATAGGAATACCTATGTACGAGACTAGCTGCTCTAATACACTTATGAAAACAGATAGGTACGAGAACATAAACCTAATTGCACTATAAACGTTGAGGATGATATGTAAGTTGTCTGATGTGTTATTTTAAACAGAGATTTTTCAAATCAAAGAATCATACTAATAATATAAATGCGAAGGTTTATGAGGAAGTATGTGTCTCGTTGATATTTTACGCACAGACAGTTTATGACTTAGATTAACACTTGGCATATTTATGACTAAGATGTGTCTACCAAAGAAACGAACGCGAAGCATATTCGTAACAAACAGGTATGGTCACTGTGTCACTGCTTCACATTAGTCGGCGGTTACAAATAACTTTCCAAATAACTTAGATAACTAGAAACTTTACTTCTTTGTCAATTTTACGTAACGTGAATTCGTAACAATTAAAAAACACGTGTACACGTGTAGAGAAACAGTGTCAACGTGTCATTGACCTCGTGACAATAGGTGCAGCGACGGGTGACATGTCAAACTAGTTAATGGTAAAGAGTTTGTGAAAGGCACAATGATTGTATGGTTCGACTGCCTCGTTTGAAGTCTACCATCCGGTGGAACAAAAGCTGGCATAATATAGCATAGCGGTTATGAGCTCTCTATAATGAAAATGTTATTATTGACATGACGACCCACGTGGCGGAGCGGTCACCATACCGTTCTGACACGCAATGGGTCCCGAGTTCGATTCCCGTCCAGACAGATATCTGAATGACGAGTTTAGATTTCTGTTCTGGGTCTGGGTGTTTGTGTATTCGTTTTTGTGTGTCCATGGCACCCACGACACAGGAGAAAATCCTAATGTGGGACTATGTGTGTAGAAAGCGTTTATTATGTCATATCGCTATTTTGCATGAACACGCAAATTTTATAGGAGAGCCAGGTAAAAAATTAAGAGTACTTTTGTTTTATCTTTTAAATGAATGAAGTTAAAAGAATATAAAAAGAGTTGTTAATAACTGCGGAGTTAGGGCATTTTTCAATTCTAAAATAATATAATAAGGACAAAACCGTATCTTTAACTTAAATTGATTCATTTTAAGTTGTGTGGTTATTCATGCAAAGCAACGATATGTATATATAAGCTACCTGTGCTCGAAGTATGAGTATATTACGTTTCTTAAAACGGTCAGGGTTTATGTTTTTGTCTCAATATTTAATTGTACATTGCACATTTACGTTTTCGTATTAGCCCATACATTGTAACAGCACTGGAGTAACATTATTTTCACTCAGTACATTACAATCTTTGTTAGTTTTGAGACTACATATACTAAGCCATCTTATAAAATATGATACAGAACCTTTTTACAAAAGATGTCATCCTATCAAAAGAACTATCGTGTGCTTTAACTGTTAAAAAAGGCTATGGTTATGACAAAAAACATTGTTAAAGAAACATTTTTCCGTGGCTCCGCCCGCTTGGTTCATGTTTAGGAATCACGGTTAAAAGTATCCTATGTATTAATCCAGGCTATTAACTAACCTATGTCCCAAATGTAATCTAAATCCAATCAGAACTTTTGCGTAAAAAGTAACCAATCCCCCAAACTTTTGCCTTTACAATATTAGTGCGATCTTATCGAAGACCTAGCACCTCAGAAAACGATTGAAGAGGGTTACTTTTACCTATTCCCTAAAGTTATATGAACGATATTATTTTGTTAGTAACCTATTTACTGAATTATTTCTAGTACCTATACTTAGGCCTACCATACGAATTTTCGAATTCCAGTTGATGTCGTAGGAAACGATTAATGAATCAGATCTACGATATGGGACCTTTTTCTGCTATGGTTTTTAACTTCAGACGCCACTAACACGTACAGCCAATTTCGAGGCCTTTAAAATCCTCCTTTTAAAGGGAGGACTATATCCTGAAATAGATTTTCTCTGAATGGTATAACGTATGGCAACGTTACTTACGTAGTAAATAATCTTGCAGTCGATCTGAGGAAGTGCTCACTATCTATAATCGACTTCATATAGAACAGGTATTCTATCTGAAGTCAATCACAGTTGCTACTCCCGAGAACTAACATGGTCGCCTCATATGAAAGTGAGTTTGCAAATACACCCGATACGCAAGAACGCTCGTTTTAACGCCCTAAAAGTCACGTATGGGAACCGGCCGTGTGGTATTGGGGTAACATGTGGTATGGGGTTTGAATAGCATCACTCCCTCTCTTCCCGTATATGTCATAGGAGGCGGATGAGGGACTCCAGGAGATAGGGAGCAGTTTCTTCCGCTGTAATATCAACACTGCTGTCACCAACACGCATATCAGGCGCGGTGACTATTGTCAAAAGCCGCCATTAGTCTAGAAATGGAATTTAAAAGGCGGATGAATAGATTGTTGTACCAGTATCATACGTTATGGTGTAATTGGTACAATAATGGCATGACAATGATAAAGAAATGTAATGATTAATGATAAGCAATGGTATTTGTAATGACCGACCGATGTGAAACAGTAACGCAGTGGCCATACCTGTCTGACACGCAAAGGATTCGGGTTCGACTTCTTTGGTAGATACATCTTAATAATGAGTTAACTTATTTTTCACGGTATAAGAATGGTACAACAATTATGTCCTGGGTGGTAGAACCAGTATAGTTTGACCTCCGCCATACCTATTTCTACCGTGAAGCAGATCTTGCGTTTCGGTGGAAGGGTGTGGTTGCCGGCTCCCTTATATATAAGGCGATCTTATTTTAGTTCTCGGGAGTAGCAGCGCATCTGTGATCGACTTCAAATAGAACCCCTGTTCTATATGAAGTTGCTGATATATATGGACGGCAGTGACCACTTACCATCATGTGGATTGCATGCTCGTTTGCTACTTCAATCTGATAAATAATATAGTTGCTACATCTGTGATACTACGTAGACCAGGTGTATACTGCAATTCTATATTCCTGTACAAAATGCGTGAAATATCAGTGCTGTGGTCTACCACATCAAATATTGAGTCGAACTCGCAAAGTAGGCAAGTGAACTATTGTATTCGTCACTTGATATTTATAAGCCGTTGTAATGTTACCTGCATGGCACATATTATTTACTACTTCGCGTAGCTTAAAGCGGTAATATCGTGAATATACTGTAGTGCGCAAATGCGCTTTGAATTTTTAATTAACTCACCTTCTGCGCCTTGTGGCTATGTTAAGTGGGTGATTTTAATACTAGTTTTATTGTATCGGTAACATACAAGAAGATAAGACTTGTGACATTCTGTATACTTAAAAATAGGTATATTCAAGCAGTGATAGTTAAGTGGTTTGAAATTTCGCCTGTCAATCGAGTGATCATGGTGTAAGTTATGTGCGTTGTTATATTTATAAATTAAATATGACATGCTTTTTTCGGTAAATATCGTAAGAAAACCAACATGCCTGAGAGTACTTCAAAGAAAGTCAAAGACGTGTGACATGTACTATACTTCGTTGAAAAAAAGTTCACAGGGATGTGTGCCGTCTACCATTTCGCATTTAGCTAGTCCGTTGACCAAGTGCGAATTGGTAGACGGTGGTCCTATGACATAAACTCACAAATAACATTTCACTCTGAGAGAAGACTAGCGCCCAGCAGTAGGACAGAAATAAATTGAAGACAACGATCACTTTTCCACAACTTAACAATGTCCTTTATATAATACTCTACTTATAACCCGCTTCTTTTCCAGCTTTTTAGCACAAACAAAGCAACAAAGCGCCGTGGAATCCACATTCTGTCCCGCATTCCGGTCGAATGTCAAACGTGAAAGGCGAAGCTAAAACTGTTGCCCTTTGACACGGCGACGCTCGACACGAGACACGGGACACATGGCACGTGTCTGGTAATGAACTTTGCTTTGGAAAACGATGAAAAGGACTGAAGGTTCATTGAGTTTGAGCATTAATTGAGCTCAGAGTCGTTCAGCTTGCTATGAGAGAGCAATGCTTGGAATTTCGCTACGAGACATGATTCGCAAGGACGAAACCCGTAGACGAATTAAACTTACCGACATAGCTCTCAAAATTAGTAAGCAGAAGTAGCAACGGGCCGATCACATCGCCCGAAGGACCGTTAACCAATGAAGAAGAACGATCTTCGAGTGGCGATAAAGTGGACCGATCATCTGAGAAGACTGCGGGAAGCTGTCTTCTCAGATGATGGCATGGCTGTGGGATTCAGATGGCACAGGACCGGTTGGAGTGGCGCTATTTAGGGGAGATCTATGTCAAG
>MOOZ01000330.1:39189-52201 GCA_002930495.1 Cecropterus lyciades
AAATAATAGTGTTTTTTTTTTTTGTAACATGTAATGTAAAATGTAACAATATTCATGACAATTATTGGTGGTAAGTGGTCACTTACCACCAATAATGGTCATGAACGGTGATCATCAGACCATCGATTTTGTGTTTTTTTTTTTGTAAACCAATGAATTTGAGTTTTTTTTTTGTTTCTAAATCAAACCTAAGTTGGAAGCCTGAAAGCATATCATGCATTTTAAGTTTTTGGAATACTATTTTAATTTCTTTTTTTTTTAATAATACGCGTTACGGCGCTCAGAAATAAAACACGTACACATCCATAGATACTAATTACAAACCGTTCAGGGATAAAATACCGTAAGCGGTATATTTTCCGGGATACTTTTCAATTACGATTTACGAAGGAAAATACAAAAAAAAAGAAATGATATTTTCTGTTTTTTCAATTCCAAAAATTTTGAAAATTTTACCACTGAATTATTTTTGATCGTATTAAAGTATCTGTTACTTTATTAATTAAATATGTTTATTTAAATTATTTAACAGATTATGCTATCGCCATTCGCCATTTTTATGAAGAGAGATATTTTACTACAAAATTTTTTTTGATCGTAATAAGCTACACTAAAAATAACTTAATTAATTAAACATGATTACAATATTATACATGTTTTATCACTGTCCGCCAAAAACATTCTTTCAAATGGCGATCCCGTACGCCATTTCTCATACAAAAAAAGGTCAAATGCCCACAAATTCCATACACCGACACGCAGTGGAACAGCGTGGTGGCATCATCCTCCAAGCTTCTCCATTACCGTACTAGACATTTGGACTCTCATATTCAACAATTGCATACAGTGGCATAGTTGGGTAAGGAGGCGTTCAAGTATTACGTAACGCAATTTGGGGGGAGGGGGAGTCTCGTAAAAAGTCCCCCCCCCCACCCCCATAACACATCGTGTGTAACGGGGGTGGGGGGGGACTGAATGAAGGAAATTAAAAGTATACCAAGGATAAAAACTATAATATAACTTTTTGCGACTTTAGGGTAAAAATGGTCACTTGAGTGTTACGTTCCATTTAGAGAGGGGAAGGGGGTACATAAAAAGAGGGGGTCAAAAATCAAAAAGTCAAAGGTCAAAAATGCGTTACATAATACTTGAACGCTCCCTAACCGAAGACTCTGGGGCAAAACATAAACTAGAGCCTCAAATAAACTTTCTGGTTCATTTATATCATTAGTTCATTTATATTCCGAACGTGGACATTTCCACTAGTTCAATTTATAGTTTGTAAGTCAGAGAGTCAGGGGCCCCGTAAGCTTGAGGGGCCCCGGGGCACTGCCCCATTGAGCCTTCCGTTAGCTACGCCACTGATTGCATACATTACTTCTTGTGTAAAATATTATTTAGTGTTTTTGTTCCTACGCCTATCGATCTACACTACTTCGTAGTATTTTACTATAGAACTGTTTTAACATTTAAAAATTCGACTCCCGTATGTTTGTGGCCGCAACACTCGAAAAATAGCCGATGGATTGACATAAAACTTATTCACATTATCACATTCCTACAGGAGAGTGTTTTTATATATTGATTATCCCGAAATTTACACAGGAACTGGACTTTCATTTACCTTACATTATAAGTTTAGGTTAGGTTAAGTTAGGTTTGCGTTATCAAGTATTTCCCCTCCGAACCTCATGTGTTACGGAAATTAAAAAATTAATTACGAATTTAACATTTTTTTTTTATAATTATGTGTTACACCGAAGAAGAATCACACATTTATTTATTCATATACGCACATGGCCAGTCTTTCTGACGTCATAATGTTACTTATTTATTTAAACACATCCCTGGGGTTCATTGTGGGCAAAATGTAGGCAATATTGCCATTTAGATATTCGTATTGAAAGAAATTTATACAGCACCAAAGTATTTTCTTTAAGCAAAACAGCATGCAGTCCAACTGATGGTAAGACACTGTCGAACTAGTGTATATCTCCTTTTAAATTCCACTTATCGACTCACTTATATACGAGACGATCATATTTAATCCACGGGAGTAGCAACGCATTTGTCGACTTCAGATAGAACCTTTGTCCTATATGAAGTTGATTACAGATGTCCATGGGCGGCAGTGGCCACTTACCATCAGGTGGGCTGCATGCTCGTTCGCTACTTCCGAACCATACAAAAGAAAAATTCGATACCGCGTTTCAAAACGTGCGTGACGTCAATCCTGCCCAAATGATAGTTACAAGAAAAAATTATGACGTCATTTATAGATTAACTTCAAAATGTGACAAAAGAAAACGTACTCTACGCGTGCCACAGAAACGGCAATACGACAGACGCGAATACCACCGAACATCTCTTTCTAACGAACGATTCTGACGTATCTGTTAGACAAGGACAGCGCCAAATGAGACGTCGACACCCGTCTCTGTCTAACACCCGACGACAGCCCACATTTTGCCCACACACCGCCAGCGACTTACACCTAACGTAATACATAAATACATACATACAAACTTTATATATATTAAAAAAACAAAAAAAACAGGAAAAAATATCAACAACTGTACAATATTTCCAACAATTCCGAGATCTGACACTAATCGAATATTTAGAAGTGGAAAAAAAACAGATAAGACATTTTTTTTTTCCTACAGTCATTCCCATCCAGGCGAGATCTTTCGAACCCTTACCCCATAAAACAGGGGGTTTGATGGGATAAGGGTTCGAAACTTTTAATACGATTTTTCAATGTGAAAAAAGTTTTTGAAATAGCGACTTATATTTAGGCATTACTAATAAATAAACAAGATTATTTTTTACAAATTTATTAAAAAAAAAGATTTAGTTTCATTTAATTTTAATACTAGGCCGTTGCCCCCAGCTTCGTTCGAGTACAGCAATATCGTAATAACACAAACATTTAACCCCCTAGGGGTGGAATATCAAACATACTTTCAGAGTGGGTATTTTCGCCATTTAGCCCCTTAAAGAGTAGAATAACAAATAATCCTTTCTTAGTGTGAAAATCCTTAGTCGGTGTTTATATCATTCAGCCCCTTAAGACGGTGGAGCGTTAAAAAACCCCCTTAGGGATGGAATATCAAAGAATTATTTTCTTAGTGGATATTACTATCATAAAATGAACGTCTTGTCCTAATTTCACGGTTCTAGCCTCAGTAGTATAGACTGCGATGATAGTCTGAAGTAAGCATCCTTTCGCTTTTGTATATACAAAATTTAATTACATTATGTTTAATATTATGCATTATGCAAAAAAAAAATACTATTCGCTATTTTAAAAAAGGAAATCATACTCGAAAACGTTTTTTCACATTGAAAACTCATACTAGAGTCATGGACGTCGGGTTGTACGCGAAAATGTCCCAAAAAAAAGTACTACAGAGAGGAAAGTGTTACAATTACGAAGAACAAGTATACATTGTTGTATGAGACGTGGCGTACAAGGTCGTCAATTAGAAAAAATCATATTGCCCAAGTCGCGTGTTGTATCAAATATTTTTCTTAATTTTTTTTTTGCATAAATTCACACCCCCGACGTCCATATCGTTAGAACAACCCCACCAGTATCTCGTTTCACAAACCGCGATCCACAATACGAACGAAGCTAGCTTATGACGTAAAAGAAAGAACTTATATTACACATACATACTTGAATAATTATCAATTATGCTCTTTTTTTTTTGTATTAAAGGTGAATGCCCAAAATTGGCAATGTGTATATCGTAAGTTAGCTATGACGTGACGTCGCGTGACGTCACGGAGCGCACACATTCGCACGCTAGTCGTGACGTCACTGTACAAACATTGGCTCGGTAGCTGTCACGTCACTGTTCATACATTTGCAGGCTAGCCGTGACGTCACGGTGCATACACGCGCTCTAGATGAGACGTCACGACACGTGTACTTGTGCACTAGCTGACGTGACGTCATTGTACATAAACGTTCTCGTTAGCTGTCACGTTACGGTGCACACATTCACGCGCTGGCCGTGACGTCACTTCATACATTTGCACGTTAGCTGTGACGTCACATATGTACTATAGCCGTGACGTTACTGTACATGCATATGCACGATAGCCGTGACGTCACGGTGCATACATTCGTTTCAACATTATAACGATTTCATATTTAGTATAAGGAGATAATTTAGGAAATAATATGACAATCTATAAATATATGCCGATATTATGAATCAAATTTCAAAAGATTCACTTGATAATTAATTACAAAAGCTATTTTTTTTTATTTTATACGTATTGACATCAGCGGATGAGAACACGTGGTGACTAACAAGTAAATCTAATCATTTGTGGTTGATGCCTGGGCGCTAATTATAACTTATGAGTGTGTGAAAAACACCCACAACAAGAACCTTGGCTTACATTTCCAGATATACAACATTAACACACCAACAATTATCATAGCGTATGCATTACACCAACAACATGAAGAAATTGAGCTAATTTATTTAAGATTTTAACTAAAACACACACAAAAATTCGACCAAACGTTCATTTAAATCAGACGTTTACGAAAGATATATCAAAATCGACCAAACTTTGAGCGTTCACCTTCACGCACAAATTTTCATCTCCACACAAAAACACAATAGTTAAATCGATAGCTTTTTTTCTCATTCTCTTACAAAACGGCTTCTATAATTTAATTACACTGTCAAATACATATATAGAGATGATATATATATAAATATATATCGCTGTTTCGGATTAACAATGACATAACACAAAAACGTAAATTTAACAAGAGCCGGATAAAAAATAAACAATTCTTTTATCGGTTCTAACTTTTTAATAATTTAGTTAAAATTATAGAGAAAAAAAAAACTTCATTATTCAAAAAAATTCAATATGAGTTTTAGTTTCACATCATATTATAATAAGATCTATTTTTGAATAAAAGGTTATCATTTTCATCTTTTTAGTGAATGGAGTTGAAATAATTGGAAATATAAGGCCGTTAACCATAGTGAAGTTGAAGCACTAAATTTTTGATTCTGAAATAATATATAAAAAGGATAAAATTCTATCTTTAAATTAATTATAATACATCCATTTAGAAGTGGTAGAACTCTTTGTGGTTCGACTCCGGAAGCACCACCGCCACACCTGTTTCTGTTATAACAGCAGTGTTACGCGCTGCTGTGTTCTGGTCTGAAGGGTGTGGTAAGGGAGATATACTTTTCCGAGGAATTCCATCTTAGTCCTCAGGGGTAGCAACGCATCTGAGGCACACCTTAGGTGAGACTGATCTTACCTAGGGTTGATTACAGATGTCCATGGGCAGTAGCCACTTACCATCAGGTGGGCTGCATGCTCGTTTGCTACTTCCATACTATAAAAAAAAAAAACAATTATGATGAATTTTCAAATTTTGGCATTAATCATGCAAAACAGTATGTATGTATGTATATAGAAAAACATACATACATATCTCTGATTTGCCTAAACAACCGTACAAATCAAAACATCATTTTTAAGTTAGAAATACAGTTTTTTCCATATTATATTATCTTATTTCAATTTTATTGCTCAAACTACACAGAGGTTAACGGCCATTAATAATATTCATCATATGAACTTCATTCACCAGAAAGATGATTATGAGAAGCATCGTTTAATTGTCGATGTGAAACATCTGTAGACGCGGATAAACCTGATCGTTGGCGTGGCGATGCTTGCATTTATTGATATTGCGCCATCTGTTGTACATTGTAGGAACTGTTATGTATCGAACAGAACTAAGCGGGCTGCGGTGTTAGTTCTACTTAGTGCGGGATACTGTTCGTAGATGGCGTTACTTTCACTATGATATATATTTAGTTCCTGTCGCAATCTTGTCTTACGCATATTGCTTGTACGAACACGATGTTTCACATCTGCCAGGCGTCACGTGACGGCTATTTTTTCTAATCAGCTGTAAATTGAGCGTTTTTGTGTTGTATCATTGTTCGTTCAAAGCATCGATATACTGTCGTACGTTACATATGAGGACTTACAATACTAATGCGCTCGTATGCATCGTGGTGACCGGACACATAGTTTTATTGTCGTTGCGTGCAAGCTGAAACAAACAGACGGACATAATTAATTTTGACTTTATTTTTTTTACGATAAATACGCTTTACGTAAATTATTAATCCAATTGTATGTTCTTGATGACCCACGTGGTGGAGCTGTCGCCATACCGGTATGACACGCAGTGGGTCCCGGGTTCGATCCCCGGCCAGGCAGACATCTGAATGATGAGTTTAGATTTCTGTTCTGGGTCTAGGTGTTTGTGTATTCGTCTTTGTGTGTCAATGGTACCCACGACACAAGAGAAAATCCAAGTGTGGGGCTATGAGTGTAGAAAGCGTTTTTTTTATATATAAACTGATATGGAAATCGAGATCAAAGTAATTTAAAATTTAAGTTAATTTTGTATCTCAGTCCTCGGGAGTGGCAACGCATCTGTGATCGACTTCCAGATAGAACCTCTGTTCTATACGAAGTTGCTTACAGATGTACATGGACAGTGACCACTTACCATCAGTTGGACTGCATGCTTGTTTGTATGTAGCAAAACGCAATGTTATAAAAAGAAAAGTGTGTCATTTTAGGGTATTGTTATCGTCGTTAAGAATAGGGTACTAATTGTTTCTAAAGTTTGATATAGTGATAACAGTTATCACTATATCAAACTCTAAAAGGCGCTGCTAGTTCATGTAAGTTTATGTTATTTAAAAAGAGATGGCGCCACTAGTATGTTCAGTTTTTAAATTATCGCATTTACTTCTTACAGAATATTGAGGGCTTGAATTCATTCCTCAAGAAGCATTCGTAGAGTGCAGACGTATGTACGCATAGAGTGTATAGGCATGGTGTTATAGCTAATAAGGTTAATCAAATATATGAAAGTACACAGTATACGCAGTTTTATTACAGTATGTATAAAATTTTAAACTCATGAGATCCAATGACTACAAATCTCACGACATTTCATCAAAATGGGGAGGAAAGGTGTCGTTCGAAAGATTTTCAAAATTACTAAAGNNNNAATCCAATATCTCACGAAATCAATGAACATGACCTCTTATGAAAAAACAAAAAAAAAACATATTAAAAACTCACCCAAGCTCCACATAAGGCCAACCTGCAACCCCGGCCACCGGAACCGGACGCGGCCGATCCGGTCCGGTCCGGCGCGGACCGGCGCGAGCGAAGACGAACGGAAGAGACGTAAAACGAAACGAAAAAAAAAAACACCACAAAACCACCTCACTTTCACATGTGTCCATGAATCACTTCCTAATTAACATATATTATATTTTATATTTATATGCATGTATGTATACATAGTTATCAATTATCAATTATTATTATTGTTGTATAGTCGTACGCGTGTGTGTGTGTAGGTATAAAAATGCAATCGGTTAATGTCTGGGCACAACACTGGCTACTGGGGCGTCGGGACGCCCTTCGCGTCCGCCGTCGGATCGGCCTGCTTCGCTTTCGGTGTCGCTGGAAACGGGAAAAAAACAGAATCAGAATCAGTATCGGAAACGAAATCGGATTACCTTATGGGAGTATGATTTCATTTACATAGAATTGGGTATTTCGGAAAGCGTCTATAAAATATTTCAGAAAGAAGTATATAAAATGTGGACATCGATTAATTACATGCGACATTTAGGGAGGGGGAATCGAAGCTAGCTAGCTCAGTAGGGAGCNNNTCCCCCCCCCCTTTCCTACTCGATTCTCGATTCAATATCATGTTTTTACGCATGTATCAGTGTAAAATAGCTTGAAAAATTAATTAAATTAAGTTTAAGAAACAAGTTTCTACAAATTTGGATCTCACTAAGAGGGAAGGAAGGGTAGGCATAGTAAAATCGCCAAAATCACTTTCATTTCTATAATACTTATAAATTTTGTCCATCTGTTTGTCTATGCGTTTGAAATCGCATCAAAAAGTCCACTATAAATCGTTCTACTTTATAAAACTTTATAACTAATTATAGTTCAGTCGAGTGAACTTTTAAAACACAGATTAATAAAAAAAAATCAAAATATATGATTTTGAAATTGATAAAACCGTTGAACACACGTCGACTGTCATGTTATATTCTTGTTAAACACGGATAGTGTCCGAACCGAAGGTCGATTTATGGCCGATTGCTCGGCTATGACTCCAGAATTCAGTTGTACCGTCAACCCATTATTGTCCCACTGCTGGGCGTGGGTCTTCTCTCAGAATGAGAGTGTTTCAGGCCATAGTCCACCGCGCTGGCCAAGTGCGAATTGGTGGACTTCACACACCTTTGTCAACTCTTCTTTTCTCAGGTGTGTTGGTTTCCTCGTGATGTCCTTCACCGTAAATCAGTGATAATTAACTTCTAATACGCACATAATTTTAGAAAAATCAGTGGTGCGTCGTGCCTGGGATTCGAACCTCGGACCCTCGATTGAGAGGCCAAGTTTAAACCATTCGGCTATTACTGTTCCTCGTAATTCAGTTGTAAATTGGCTAAAATTGAATATACAGGCAGTCCTCGTACTTACAGCATGTTAGGTTCGCGAAATACGCGACGTAAGTCGAAACGACGTAAGTCGAGACCAACTTTTTCATATGTTTACATATAAAACTCAAGGGTTACGTTCTAATAAGTTCCAACAAGGACTAAAAATTTAAATAAAATCTGCATTTGAAACAAAAGATATGCATTATTATCCAAAGTAAGTTCTTAAAATGATTATTTACTTATGAAATTGTTAGTTTTGATGGTAGGTTTGATGTAATTGGACAACCGCGATCTTTCAGTTTTTATAATCTTAAATTACACCTCCATTGCAATTGTCTTTCTTACTCTCTTCTTCACTTTACTATTACTGTCTTGTTTAGGTGGCATATTCAGATTTATATTCACTTAAATAATAATAAAAATAAAAAACAAAAAAGACGCAAATAAACTTTGTATGTATTACGTCTTGATTGTCCGTTGACAATAAACTAACAAGAGAACGACATTTGACCTCGCAAAAAATGAATTCTCGTATGCCGGAAATCGAAACAATTGACGTAACACGAAACGACGTAACTCGATACAACGTAAGTCGAGGACTGCCTGTATAACGATTTTTAATTAAATGATTTTTGTATTTATACATAAAGATCTATGTTGTATGGATATAAATAACTTCTAGACCTGAATAAAATATCTCTACTACTTTACCAAAATGATAACAGTTCGAATAATGTGAATTTCATACACAACTGCCGCCGCTAGCCCACAATGTAGTTCTCACTTACCCTTGCGCTTCATCATCTCCATCGCGGTATCGTGTATTCGTTACAGTTCCTTCAATTCAGGTGTTTGCTAGAACCCTCGACTTTTTCCGAAGGTGGTGTTTTTTGGCCGAAGCCGAAGCTCCGGTCGGACACTAAACACGGACGGTACTTACGTCCGTGGCGCAGCTAGTAAAATACAAATGGGTGGACACTCACGCCTGGGCCTGGCGTTGGCCAGCACGCTCTGCGCGCCGCAGGAGCCCGCCCTGCCGCGGTTGTTGCCGCCCGGCGCCGGGCTCGGCCGGCTGCGGGACAGACACACGGACACACCGTTAACACATACATCGTTATATATTACCCGAAACATTATTATTTTTTTGTATGGAAGTAGCAAACGAGCATGCAGCCCACCTGATGGTAAGTGGCCACTGCCGCCCATGGACGTCTGTAATCAACCCTAGGTAAGATCAAAGTCTCACCTAAGGTAAGCCACAGATGCGTTGCTATCCTTGAGGACTAAGATGGAATGCCTAGGTAAAGTATGTTTCCCTTACCCACACCCTTCAGACCAGAACACAACAGCGCATAACACTGCTGTTATACCAAAAATAGGTGTGGCGGTGGTGCTTCCGGAGTCGAACCACAAAGAGTTCTACCACCTTCAAAACAACAGTAACGTACACCACATATTTGAGTACCCGCAATACATAATGTATCAATTCCGCGATAATATTAGTCTTAAATGATATACGCGCTTACATGTACAGACATATCCCTAATACTATTATCATATAGTGATGCGACTCGAGTCATATTTACACTCGAGTCACACTAGTGAATTGAAGTGAAGTGACTCGTACGCGATTGAAAAAAAAAATTACTCGAGTCTCTATGCACTTGACGACCCGCGTGGCGGAGCGGTCACCATACCGGTCTGACACGCAGTGGGTCCCGGGTTCGATCCCCGGCCAGACAGACATCTGAATGATGAGTTTAGGTTTCTGTTCTGGGTCTGGGTGTTTGTGTATTCGTCTTTGTATGTCCATGGCACCCGCGATACAGGAGAAAATCCTAGAGTGGGGCTATGCGTGTAAGCGTGCACTTGATTTACCGAGTCAACTCGTCAATTCTGAAGAATCTATTTTTAACAGTGACATGACACTGATACTATATAAATGAAGGAATTCGTTTTGAAATGCTAAAAGAAATCTCACTCGATTGCAAACTCGCAATTCGAAATTTTACTCGAATGATTCGAGAACTTGAGTATAACTCGAGTGAAGCAGTAAGATTGGTCGAGTGACTCGAGTCACAAAATTCTATTCGAGTCGCATCATCATGTGGTTCATCACATCATAAGTGTGGTTATCTTTATATGGTAGTAGAACCCTTTGAGTACGAACTTCGCGAACCCTTTGTGTGTATGTACCACCGCACACAACTATCTCTGTCTCATCACAGCGCTACTGTGTTTCGGTTTGAAGGGTGTGGTAAAGAAAAAAAATATTTGTTGGGCGTTTTACTTAGTTCTGAGAGGTAGCAACGCATCTATGAGTAACCTCACGTAAAGTGTGATCTTATGTGAGACCGATTACATATGTCCATGGGTGGAAGTGGTCACATATCATCAGATGGACTGCATGCTTGTTTGTTACTTCAATCTTATATAAAAAAAACTAATGTGTAGTTTTATGAAATCACGATGTAAGCGAAACTTTCAAAGTGTTTTTTTTTTTTTTAAATCGGAGGCTGCCAGATTTTTTACCTGACTAAGGGTGTGCTAATATCGTTAATTATCATTAATAATCGAATTGAACAGTAATATTCGATTCGAAATTCGAATTTTTGAATCGATGTACTACACTTTATAACAAATAAACATTTGAATTCAATTGAATCGAATCGAAACGAAAAATTACGAATAAATCGATTCAATATTCGCATTATTCGCGAACTTCCGAATAAATCGAATTATTCGATTCGAATCTCGAATCGCAATTCGAATAATTCCCACCACCCCAACTTCCGACGTATTCCGTATAAAACTGCAGCCGCAATATCGGTAGCGTGCGAGGCGACACGCGTCAGCCGCGCGCTCACCTGTAGTGGTTCCTGTAGCCGTGCGGGCCGGGGTACGAGCCCGCGTGCGGCCGGTCGCTCTCCGACACGGAGCGGTGCCGGTCGTACGGCCGCGCGTGCGGGCCGCGCCCCGCGCCCGCGCCGCCGCCGCCGCCGCCCTGGCTCGCTAGCAGCTCGTTCAGCTGCGGCTGGGAGGGTATTATAATAAATAAAGTATTTCTGTTATTAATCATATAACAGTTATTCTGTTATATGATTAATAACAGAAATAGAAACAGAGAAGTTTTATATACACACACTTAGTTTTATTTATTTCTTGAACTCTTTTTTTTTTGGAGGTTACTCGAGACCCCATGCAACCTATTGTGTGATTTTCTTAATGTGCCTAATTAAGGGTTAAAGAAGTTTTATTTTCATAATTACATATTAAATTTAACGCTTTATAATGTACATATTTTTAGAATGATTTATTTACTAGTTTTCATTTGATAATCATATTGTCATGATAACAAAAAAGCCATCCCTCCTCCCACCTTTTTCCCACATCTACAGTTGCCATTAAAAAAAAAAATTACATAACCTATGTCACTTTCCAAACTGAAACTATTCTAATGATATGTCATACGTCGCAATCCGTCAAGCCGTTTGGGCTGTAGCGCATGACAAAAATCGACATACATACATACATACTCGCGAAAAACATCACCCTCCTTCTGACGCAGTCGGGCATGAATGTAAGTAGATCTAACTTAAAGCTGCGGGAGAGCCGCTCCAAAAAACATCACCTCCTTCCGAAGCAGTCGGTTAAAAAAAATGTGGGTATATGTAAAAAAAAATGTTTATGTAAATCACTAATAATGCAAAGTTCGGTGCGTAAGGATACACTTAGTGTTGTGTCGTGACATGGAACCTACAAAAGAAAAACGAACTAGACGTAGGGTAGATAGGTTAATCTTCCACTAGTGCTTGTCAACGGTTTCTCCCGTAACCATGATCCATGTAACTGGGTCGAAATATCGGCAAAAAGAAATTCAAAACCGCATATCGTGAGTACCCGTAGCATATTAAAATGTGGGTATCTATACTAATATTATAAAGCTGAAGAGTTTGTTTGTTTGTTTGAACGCGCTAATCTCAGGAACTACTGGTTTCTGATCGGTGTTAGATAGCCCATTTATCGAGGAAGGCTGTATATCATCACGCTAAGACCAGCAGGAACGGAGCACCAATGAAGAATGTTTCAAAATCGGGTTTTTTTTCTAACGAGAGCTTTCTCTGCATGCGCTGCGTAAACGGTTAAAGTTTCGTAAACATTATATATGACAGAATTGATCCTCTTTAAAAGTTCAAAAAAAAAGTCAGCGACGGCGTATGTCTATCTTTTCAGGTAAACTCACTGTACCCTTTTATATGCTAACCAAATTTCTTCCAAAATAATGCATTATTTGCGAAGTTGTTTTTATGAATATAATATGTATTCTTATCCAAATAATTACATAAATTAGTTTTCTTTGTTGTAACTAATACGCGGGTGAAACCGTGGGGCGCAGCTAGTATTTAAAAAAGCGGGTGGTCAGGTCATACCTCGAGCACCCTGAAGTCCTCGATGGT
>MOOZ01000330.1:173279-185830 GCA_002930495.1 Cecropterus lyciades
TATTCCCTTAATTTGTTATTTTGCTAATCTACTCCTAAAATTAACTTATTGCACCTCACCTATTCTTATATATATTGTTACTTCAACTCCATACCTTATGGTTGTCTGGAAGAAATCGCACTTTAGCGATAAGGCCGCCTTTTGTACAGTTCTTTAAATTTGTATGTTTCTTTGTTGTTTTATTTTTAGTACAATAAAGAGTATTATTATTATTAAATTTGTGGTATTTAATATTATGGTCACAACCAGGTGGTAGAACCAGTGTAGTTCAACCAGAGGAGTAACACCTCCACATCTATTTCTACGGTGAAGCAGTTCTTATATGAGGTGGAAAGATGTGGTTGTCAGCTAACCTAATATTCGGCTCACTTACATATGAGGCGATCATCTTAGTATATTACTCGGTTTTGTGTAAAGACATAAAGATAGTAATCTAAGAATCATGAGGAAAATCACATATAAATGTACGTCAAATTGTATTTAATAATAATCACAGTAATACTTGACCAACACTTATTTATGAATCATATGACGACCACGTGGTGGAGCAGTCACCATACCGGTTTGACATACAGTGGGTCCCGGGTTCGATTACCGGGCAGACAGACATCTGAATGATGAGTTTAGATTTCTGTTCTGGGTCTGGGTGCCTGTGTATTTATCTTTGTGTGTCCATGGCACCCACGACACAGGAGAAAATCCTACTGTGGGGCTATGAGTGTAGAAAGTTTTATATAATATGGAAGTAGCAAATTAGCATGCAGTCCACCTGATGGTGGCTACTGCCATATGGACAACTATAATCAACACCAAATAAAATCAGTCTTACCTGAGATAGCCACAAATGATTTGCCACGTCTGAGGACTAAGTTGGAACGCCTCGGATAAGAATGTTTCCCTTATCACACCCTTCAAACCAGAACACTGCAGTGTTACAGTGCTGTTATTGGGCAGAAATAGGTGTGGTGATGGTGCTTCTGGAATCGACCCACAAAGAGTTCTACCACCTTTAATACTGTTAAGTCAATTATGGTGTGAGATAATGTGATGCAATCATTATTTTATGAGTGTACTAGCTGCGCCCCGCAGATTCACCCGCGTAAGTTTCGACGATGATATATAGCCAATCGCCTTCCTCGATAAATGGGCTATCTAACAATGCAAGAATTTTTCAAATCGGACCAGTAGTTCCTGAGATTAGCGCGTTCAAACAAACAGACAAACTCTTCAGCTTTATAATATTAGTATAGATTATCTGTATACATAATACACATAATTTACTAACACAAACACAGATGGATGTGAGAGGGGGTTAAAATTCTCAGCACTACATTATTTGTATTTGAAAATACCCTTCACCAGAAGTTTATCTAGTACTTTCAAGCTGGTGGGAAAGTTATAGAAATAGGACAACCTAGACCATCCTTCTAAATCTAAAGACCATATCATAAGTCCATCTAGCATTTTCAAGGTGATTACAAAATTTAAAACTAGACCCTAAATCCTGGATACAAGTATCTAAAAATCAAAAGACAGACTTCTTATCGGAAACCCAATGTTATTTAGTGGTTGCGTATAATTTTCAATAAGTGATAACTTCTAATATCCTCATTTAAACGAAAAAAACGAAAACAATAATTTTGATGTATATTAAATGGCCAAGGTAACTCATATACTAATTTGGATAAGGATTAATACTGGTTAGGAGACCATAGCTTTTGAAAATAAAGTATTAATAATAATATTTACAGATAAAATTGGTTACTGTGTGTCAACCTTAGGAGATATCACGGACATTTTTGTACCCCTTTTTACATTTCCATAGTATATTATTGCGATGTATTTCATACAGTGCAGCCAGAGCTTGTCGAAAATCGTTTTTTGACGGCTTCATTGCAAAATATGAAAATACATAGAATATTTTGTATGTATGAAAACTACATCAAAATCCAAGTTTTTTTTGTTTCAAATTCTTTGATACCTTATTTTCAACTGGTCAAGCCATCTCAAATGACAATCCTAGATCACACCTAGAGTCAGTGAACACAAATACATATCAATTTAAAGAATACATTTATGTTTGTTTTATTAGAGGTTAGATTACTGTTCTGAGACTATGGCACATGTGTTTTCGATTACTTGTTTTTAACGTTTAACGGAAAAAACATTATGAAGAAATGAAATCTGAGGTGTGTCTCTGATATGATAATCTGACAAACTATGCAAGTTCTATGTGGTATAACGTATGTGTTAAACGGTATTGAGGTGTCAGTTGAGGTTGATCCCGTGGTAGTGTGAGATAAATATTGTAACTGACATTTTGTAAGTGGCTCCAGGCCCATACAAAATAAATCAGTCTGCGAATAAGGTAACATAGCAAATGTCTAACTCTAATATTTTTGTCCTATTACTTATTCTGCCGCTTATTTTATGGACATTCTCTGGACTTATACTGTTATATTTTAAAAGACGCTTACATAGAAGTTATATTGATATTGATGTGTTGAAGAACTCATTTATATGCAGTATCTGACCACATGTATATAGTTAAATATGGAGTTTGGATGCATTTGAAAGAGTATTCGGATCATATTAAACATTGCAAAATCTTGCAACAAATGTCATCATATTATGAAACAGTGTGCCAAAACATTGCAGGTTACAAGACTGACACTCACAGGGTATTGTTTATGTCAGGAGTGACTTACCTGCCAAGGATTGACCTTTGGTATGGGCGCTTCAACAAACTTCTTGGGCTGAGCTTCTGCTTGTTGCTGCTGCTCTTGCGGCGGCTCGCTGTGCGCTGGCGGAGCCTTGTGAGCGCGCGGCGGAACCCGACGCTCCCGGTCCCGTCTGCCCTTCCCCGGACGACGGCTGTGAGCTATCACTGGCACGAAACCCTCCTCCTCCTCATCGTCCTGCCGCGGCGGGGCGTCCGCCGTCTCCTCTGCCGCCTCTATGTTCTCCTTGTTCGACTCCCCCCCTCTGAAGTTCAGCACCGACGCGTACGAGGGCCCCGCGCCCTCCGCGGACACCCGGGCGGCCATCCCGCCGCCGATCGAGTTATGTAAGACGGGCGCGCGCTCCGCGCCGACCTACGATCACGAGCGCGCCTCCATGCCCTCAGCACGACGGCATGCTGCAGGCCGGAGTCGAATGCTCGACTTTCACGAAACGCGACCCGATCGTTCGAAGGTCGAAGTTTGACGGCGTACGCACCTCGCCCGCGCGCTCGCCGACTCGTCCCGGGGAATATGCGCACAGTTCGCGATGCACACCACACTGACCCTGGATCGACCGTATTTACATCGAAAAAATTCACTTCCGTCCACTCGTTCCAACTTTTCGGGACCACCGAATGCTCCGGGCGCACCGTATCAATCGATCCCGTCTATCGAACACTGCGAATTTCGCTGATTTCGACTGAAAATCACTATAGAACCATATTTTGTTCACGATTCACACATGTGGTCGGACGCCCAAAAAGGGTATTTTCCGCAACACACACGGAACTCGCAGAAGGCTGTGACTTCTAATTTTACAAAACGAACATTTTTCCACTAGAGGGCGCTGACAATGCACTGACAGTAGCGACGTTCAATTTAAGCGACATTTAAAATTAAAAATGAGTATTAAAAAGAGCACTAAAAATTATGATAGAATATGTATTTATTTACTAACTAATAGGTATATCATTATGTGGTATAATATTATCCTAAAACATTTTATAACCCATTGCCGTTACATACGACTTATTGAAATTTGTGAACGCGACTACATAAAAATCACATTTCATTCCCATTCCTTCCTTCACGTTTGCGAAATCACTTTAAGCATGCCTTAATAACCCTTTTACTTATAACTCTGACGTTTTTAATATGTAAATTAAATGCCTTATTTATTATCATAAATATTTTCTCTTAACATTTTCTACCAATTTATTGAATTTAGCTAAAAACTGATAAATTACAACCTATGCACATAAAACAAAAAATGTGTCTATGGTAATTCAATAGCAACACTATAATTAAAAAATAAAAGATTTAAAAATTTATGTACTTTAGTCAACCAAATACTTTGAATAACTACATTATTAAAATGAATAATCAAAAATACATAAGTTATAATAAAATAATCGATTTATAAAACGTTTATTTAGTAAACAAAGTCACGTGACTTAACCTCAACATGCTTGCGAATAGGGTTGGTCCGGGTTGGTGGGGCAATACATTCCTAAAAAATTTCGACAATTTCTGCAATAATGGTAAACATCTTTGCAAGATCTGAGAACATAGGGTAATGGAGCGCAAATCCAGCAACAAAACAAACATAGAATCACTGCACTTAAATGTGTACAAATAGTTATTTTACTATTAATTAAAGTGAGACCAGTGTACCCACATTCGGGGCATACGATAGGCATAGGCGTGAATCCAAAATGGTAGACCCTTGGTGGTGGCGGGGGGATAGGATTATTGACATAAATATCAAAAGCAGCTGCATAATTCGGGGGAGGGGTGTGCTGGACAAAAGATGGCGATGGGATAAACGTACCCATAAGCCTGGGTCTCCTTCGCATTGCCATTTGCCTTAAAACGAAAGAATATGAAGGCGGAGCACTCGTTAACGAATTTGGAGGGCTCAGTTCTGGCGAGTTAAGGTCTATAGACATTTTATTGATACTTTGATTGGGACTATAAGACATATTTCGTAAATGGTTTATAACTGCTACACTGATGGAACTGTCGTTCAATTTTGATAGGGCTTGGAGGAATAACGACTTGGGTTGGTTAGGCAACATAGGAATTGACTTTGGTGACGAAGCTATTCGAAGGGGTCGGGAGGCTATGGGAGACATTACAAACGATGTAGGTCTGTTTATGAACAAATAAGGTAACATGGCAGATGTATCAGCTTGGATTTCAGTAGAACACGACGTGGAACATACAGAGCTAGGCCCTTGGACAGGTCTACAGCTATCTGGAAATCTGTTACATTGCAAATCTGACAAATTTATCGTAGCATCTGTAGGGAAGTCGGTACTTATTGAGCACATTTGTATTTCGCCAGAAGTAGCGCCGGAATCTTCTGCATCATGTTGTTCCAGATTACTACTGGCGTCTTCGGAGTTCATTTTTTTGTCCATTATATTCGCTCAGCGGATTAACTACTAGTTCTACTACCCTCAAACCAATTGATTTTTAAATAATAATTGCAGTTTAAGGACATCTTAAGCAATATGGTGTCGGTAAAAAGTTCTTCTGTGTTTCGAATGACTTATTCTAGGTCATGCAGATAGTACTACAAGGTAAGTACTATGAAAGATTTGGTAACGATTTCTTCATATATTTTTTGTTAAATTTAAAACGATTGCTTCTGATAAATACCATTGATTTCTATTTCCACATTTGGTATGTATGAATTCGTTAATCTTTATTATCTTAGTTTTATCGCGATAAAATCTTGAAACCTAAAATCAGAATAAGCCGGTTTTATCGATAATGATGTAGACATGAACGTTGCATTTTGTCATGTATATGTCACCAATTGCTGAAGTGATGTGGCAAGAAATAAAGAAAAAATAACTTGCACATCAGTTCATTTGTTGTAAATAACGATGGTACTTTATAGAATACTATTATTTTAAATAATATCGCGTCATCCTTTATTTATTTAAACATGGTTTTCATATGTTTTCATTACTTTAATGGCTGTTTAATTGAAATAATCTTGTCAATAATAAGTAAAAAATGTCTATGGAAAAAAGTAAGCAATTAATGAAAATTGGAATATTTATAAATTTAACATATATTTTTTTAATAAAATATTCATTTTTTCCCTTTTCATTGTATTTCAAATTTATTAAATCTTTTAAATAATTAATACAGACTAAACATAAATAAACTGGCAATGGTCGCTTAGTATTGTCAGATTCACAGACTCTTCCGGTCTTTTTATTCCTCCGTGGCATGGCGGATGGTGTTCACCGCCGCTAATTGTGTTTTTTGGGAGGAATAACTTCGCTATCGTAGCGAAATGGTAAGTCCAAGTATAATAAATGTGACAAATTATTTTCCAACATGTTAAAGTGGAGAAAGTTGAACAGTGACAGTGTAAAATGCGTAATTTTATAATATCATGATTGATCCACGTGTTTCAGCTTATTTTTTGTGAAATAATTGCCTTGGGGTGATGTTCTGTAAGTTTTTCACACTAATATACTCAATTTTATAAGGAATACGATATTATTTTTTCCTATTAGCGTTGGAAAGTGGAAATTATATTACTTTGTTCGATATTCGCGTGTTGTGGTTACGGCATGGCCGATTGTCTATGTTTCACGAAAAATTGTTTATCCTTTAGAAATTTCTTGACAATGTATTATTAATATACTCTATTTGCCTTCACCGTGAATAATATTTATATACAGAAAGTGCATGAAATATATTTCACAAAGTATGCTTATTTTGAGGTTAGGATAATGTTAGCGAGTTCTCATAGACTTGTTATAAATAATTTATTTTACGTTTACCATTAATTGGCTTTGTCATAGGTGTTAAAGATTATATGTAACCATATTAATCGGCCCATTTATATTTATATTATATTACGCTATTTTACTTTTTTTACATCGAAGAACTTATTTTCTTAATTTAACCTTTCACTCTGTGTACTTGTGTCATCCCGTTTCTATAGTTTAAGTAGTTTTTACTGATTTAACATTACGAACTCTACGTAACTTCAATGGATTAAAAAAACCACTATTTTATAAAGTCTAATTCTAGGCTTTTCCTAACAATTTAGTTCATCAATCAACTTAATGTAAATAAATAAAAATATTCCAGAGTTTTTTTACATTGATTCGAGTTTCCCTGTATTATCAAATATACTTAAATTTCAGTAACATAGTTTTATAATTTAAAATAAATCATACAGACAAGTAAACAAACGTGGATGATTTTTACATCATTGCGTAATATTTATGTAGTTTTTAAATCATTCCACATTTATTAGTGTATGTGTCTGAATGTCCACTGCTGGATATAGTCCTCCCATAATCTTCGCCACTCCGACTAAACCTGAGCCATCTGAATCTAGAGGTTACCCATGGTCTTCAGATCATCAGTTCACCTGGAACAGGGCGACCCATACTAATTTAGCCCAGACGTGGTCTCCATTTGAAGACTATTCTACAACGTGGCCTGTTCATTCCCATTTGTTTTACAACCAGCCATTATCAAGGACATGTGTGGTAGAAGATGGGTGATCAATATACCAGTGTAACATGTAATGAGTTTTGCGTTCAATCTCCAGCCAGATATCTGAATGATGCATTTAGATTTCTGTTCTGGGTCTATGTGTTTGTATTCGTCTTTGTGTGTGGCTGTGACACTCATGACATATAGGAAGCCTATTATAGGGCGATTAGTATGAAAGCATCATTCTTTTTTACACATCGTTTTAATAATCTTTATTTTCAAAATCACAATCTTTATTTTAGAAACAAAACAAGTATAGAATATACTAAAATCCTAATGCAAAGATATAACAGTGATGTTGATTGTATAACCTTTCCCCAAACTCTTCCCGGTCGCGCCACCATGGTCTTCCGGGTACATTTATGGGGAACATCAACTTCCTTTAGGAAACATCATGGGTTTTACATGCCAATGGTGTGTCGACATATGGAAAACATAAATTTATTGATTCTTTATCTATTAATTATATATTTGTTGTATTATTTACTTATTATTTAATATATTTTGGTTCTTAGGTGAATTTTTGTTTAAGCAATTAACACACGTTTTGAAAAATCTTAGGTTAAGTTTACAAAGTGTAATAATAATGTTAATGTGTCACAAATTTCTTTTAAACTATAAGGAGTCTTGGTAACTCTTCACTGTCCTACCGCTGGGTCTGAGTACACTCTCAGAGGGAAAGGGATTTGAGCCACATTCCACCGTGCCAGCCAAGTGTCGTGTTGGTAGGCTTCCCACACTGTTGCGAACTTTTGGAGTTTACTTCTTAAGAATTGATTCACGTATAAGGCACCCGGTATGAGAAAAATATGAGGAGTGAAATCTAGTGATCGAATGACCTTGTTACGTTTTTGGTGCGCAACCCATTGTTAGCACCCTTCTCTTTCTGTTTTTGTGAGTATTAAGACTTGCATAGGGTATGGTGCAAGGCAGCTTATTATAATTAAAATATAGGTGTAACTCGTTTGAATTTGACGGCTCATCTATAGATATTATTTTTGACTTTTTAAATGTTTGCTCACATATCTTTATAGCGTTTTTATGTTATAGAGTTGTTGTGTTATGTGGTTTTTTAAATTTAAATTTAATTTTATTGCACATGTGTAGACAATTGTACTTAAGGAGTAAACTTCAGTCGTGCGTCGGAGCTAACACACTATTTTTTATTCTTTTGATATGACACTTAGTCATTCATGTTTCCTCACTATGTCTTGCTTAACCGTTGAAGGAAGTGATAGTTAAATTGAAAACTGATGGATAAAATATAGAGATTTATTTTGAGTAGGTCTTCATGTTATATTCCTCATCATAAAGTTCAAGGTTATTGGCAAGCTTTCAGATGTTTAATTCAATAATTGTTTATATTTGTTGCCATATGACTGCCTTTTATATTGGTTTCAAATTGTGCTTTTCATTGTTGTTTCTATTTGATTGGGTGCAATAAAGAGGATTGTAATATATATAAATAATTCTAGATTAGACTAGATTGAAACCTTACCTAAATAATAAAACATAAAAAAATATTCGATTCGAGTCGACAACATATATCCGCAAAATTTGGATTGTCGAGTATTTTGTTAAATTCTAATGGTGCAAATAGTCGCTATAGTGATAGTGACGCATATTGATTCTAAATTCCACTAAAAAAAAACTTTACCCTTCTACAACCTAATTGTAATGTACTTCATTTCCCTTTCAGAGTCTATCAGTCGCCCGACCGCTCGTGTCGGTCTACTCGGAGAAGAGTGAGGTGGTTGCCGGAGCAGCGTTGCCTCTGCCGTTCGTCTTCAAGGCGCCCATCAGGCCGGACTTGGTCAACGATGTCCATGTGTCAATGTCCAAGAATGCTCGCCAGCCCTACTGCGTTAGCAAGGAGGCGGGTATGTGTATTTAATTATTAATTGTATTGTAATGGTAGAACTCTTTGTGGTTCGACTCCGGGAGCACCACCGCCACACCTATTTCTGCCTATTGCTGAATTCTGGGTGTAATTTTTATCAAATCATAGGTAGAAATTGTAACTTCTATTTTAGTAAATTCGGTTTTCTGTATGCATAGTATTTGTTGTAATTATCGTTTTTTTAGTAAGTGAATTGAAATTTCTTAATTACTAAACATCTTAAAGCATATATATAATGTATGGTATGGGCAGAAACAGAAACATTGGTTTTGGGGAACGATAACCTCATATTAATGGCACTGAGGATGCAAGCCCACAACATGGTGTCCTTGTCCCTCCGTGCTTTACACTCGTCCGTCTCACATTCAACCCAAGAATCGAAGTAGTTAGTATCTAAGTATCAGACTTAGATTAGTTTGCACTGTATGTCCACGTGCAGTCGGCCTGCTATGCCTCTGCGCGTTACTGCGGATCAGTGCCAAATTACCGTACCGACATGGCGTTCCAGAACCGCTCTGTAGCGGGAATGGGTGCAGAGTCGGTACTACAGTTGTGTTCCCGATAGGCTAGATCAGTGTTTTTCGCAGTGTTAGTCTCGACCCCATGGGCGATCCCCCAAGCCTCCATAAGGGGAAAAAATAATATCAATTTCAAAACCATTTTACCGATGAAAGGCGTTTGGTGACGTCTACTTTATTATAGGTCTAAATTATGCTGTATTTCACAGATATCTTATTTATAATATAATATAACTTATTACAAACATCAGGGGTTTGAAATATGTTCATGTATTGTGTTAATTAGTATAAGTGGTATTGTACCGTTCTAATTAACAATAAAATAAATAAATAAATGTACTAAGAGGGTCGTGAAATATTTTTACGCACTAAGGGGGTCGTGGTATAAGAAAGATTGAAAAACACTGGGCTAGATGCCCCATATAATGTACTGTTTATTTCATAAAGAATTTGCCCTAAACAAAAAAATAATCCATCCATTTTGATCCTTAGGTCACCAAACCAGCGCTGAGTCGTGGGGTACCGGTCGCGCCGTAGCACGTATCCCCCGTGTGCGTGGTGGTGGTACCCACAGGTGAGTGTTCATGTTGTCCTATTTAATTTGTGATAGATCCGACAAGTAGTTTTTGACCTATTTAATCTGAGCTAGATTTGACAAGTATGTACTTCGACTATGAAACTTGAGATTCCTGCTGAACCATTTGAACGAGGAGGAACACAAGACTGTCTGTCTCACAGGGACAGGTTCCTTGAGAGTCGATATAGATCACTTTGGGTATCATTAGGTTTAAGATTAGTGCCTTCTCCTCAGGGCGGGTTGCAAGTATATCTAAGCTAAATTGTTGGTGCGTTGTTCCCAGGATTGGATTACGGATATCTAAAGCTATTCCTAGCGCGTTATCCCCAGCTCGCGTTAAAGGTATCGCCAGATTAACGTGTTAGCGCGTTGCCCCCAAGTCGTGTTATGTGTATGAGTGAGCTAAAACACGTTGTCCCCAGGTTGGGTGTTGTAGGTATAAGTAGCCTAATGGCTATTTTTTATTCATGTTGTGTCCAGGGTTATGGGTATTTAAAGCTCTAGCGCGTTCCCAGCTCAGGTGACGTATATCTCTGAGCTAAAGGGCCCGTCCTCCCCCGAGCTCATGCATGTCGCACCTCTAAGCCATAGTCCCCCCGCCCCCCAGGTCGGGCCAGGGCGCGTTCGGCAACATGTGCCGCGGCGGGCGCATGTTCGCGCCGACGAAGCCGTGGCGCCGCTGGCACCGCCGCGTCAACCTGCGCCAGCGCCGCGCGGCCGCCGCCGCCGCCGTCGCCGCCGCGGGCGTGCCCGCGCTCGTGCAGGCCAGGGGTGAGTGAGCTGAACTATCTTCTTACTTCCGCAGGAGTGTGTAGGAACAGATCGTGGATGATAACTGATGTAGACCGTATGGTATACTTCCCTCTTCCCTCAGCTTCTTGTAAGCCAATGTGTGTATTTTTAGTGTATTACTTCACTCTCTCCCCTTAGTCTGACATCTTTCTTCCACCCCTGGTGTGTGTAAAAAGGTGTCGTCAAGGGTGCGTTTTAATGTAAATTATATACCCCTACCCTCATCTATCACCGCCACGGGTAGCCCACTCGTGCAGGCCAGGGGTGAGTACACCATCCAACACATATACCTCTCCCTCTCCTTAGGTACGAGTAGAAACTGATTGTGGAAAACAATGCCCCGTTTCCTTTTAGGTCTTTAAATCAGTATGACCTATCATATCTCTACCTCTTCCCCGAGTTCCTTATAGGCCAAAGGTGTGTTTTAGTACCCCCCCCCTCCGTCTTTAGCTGCCGGCGTAGCCGCTGCCGCCGAATTGTCAGGGGTGAGCCTACTATCTACCTGTCCTTTCTCAGAAGTGTTTAGTGTACTACCCTCATCCGTGCAGACAAATATCTCCCCTTTGATGTTAATTTTAGGTCAGGGTGTACTTTGGTATGTAATCGTACAATTACCGTAATCTGCACTGAATGTCCACGTGCAGTCGGCCGGCTATGCCTCTGCGCGTTACTGCGGATCAGTGCGACATTACCGTACCGACATGGCGTTCCAGAACCGCTCTGTAGCGGGAATGGGTGCAGAGTCGGTACTACAATTTCTTGTACTACTCATGGATTGGTCCATATATTTTTTTTAGTGTACTATTTGTAGGTAGTTAAGAAAGATACTTAGGCAGTGGTTTCATTCACTATCATTCAGATATATTACAAGTTAGATTTCTGTTGTGGGTCTGGGTGTTTGTGTATAAGTATTTTGTGTATGCCTATGCCATATGGCAAACGAAAATAAAAGTAACAGAACTATTGTCATGTAATATTATCATATTATTTCTATTTTATTTATTTAATTATTGTAGTACTCATCTTCTGTTAATATTTTTTTTTTTATTATTATTTATTTTCTCTATGACGTATGTACGTATATGTAAACAATATTTAAATTTACGCAGGCCACATCATCGAGAAGGTCCCCGAATTCCCTCTGGTGGTCGCTGACAAGGTGCAGGAGATCAACAAGACTAAACAAGCTGTGATCTTCCTCAGGCGCATCAAGGCTTGGTCTGATGTCCTCAAGGTATGTGGGAGGGTCTGAAATAATAGTTATAATTACTAATTAAAATACAAAAAAAGGAATTCAAAGGTCACTATTATTTTTAATGAAAATTTTATTCGCCAAAAGCTGTGCTGTGATATAATACTGTGAAAAGGACTAGCTTCAGCAATAGTCTATAGCAGTGGTTTTCGACGTCGCGACCCCCTAAAGCATCAATTAAAGGAAAAAAGAGTACTTAAGTGACTTTAAAACATTTTATTAGATACTTTTAATAAAAGATGCCACTAATTAA
>MOOZ01000331.1:11350-21934 GCA_002930495.1 Cecropterus lyciades
AACCTCTTCTTTTATTTGGATGAGTACTGCACCAAGTCCTGCTGCACTTGCGTCTGTGTGTAGTTCTGTTGGCAGTCCTGCTTGAAATATCGTTAGTAGAGGTGCCGACGTAAGATAGTTAATAATCTTTGAACGTACAGCTTCATGCTCTGTAGTCCATTCCCATTTGGCGTTAGATTTGGTCAGATTGTATAGAGGTATCATTTCTGTGGAGAAATTAAGAACAAACGGCGAAAATAGCCAAACCATTAAATTGTCTCAGCTGCTTTACATTTGTTGGTGGAGGAGATCTTGCCAAAGCTTCAACCTTAGATGGAATAGGTCTTACCTTCCCATTAATAACAATAAAACCAAGATATTCAATCGAAGTCTTCATGAAAGAGCATTTCTTTATATTAATTGCGAATCCTGTTTTCGTGAGAACTTCTAGTACTTTCTCCAGCTTTAAAAGTCCTTCGGATATTGATTTACTGGCAATGAGCACATCGTCCATATAAACCAGAGCCTCTTTGCCCTTTAAAGCTCCTAAAGCTTTGTTAATGGCTCTTTGATACACAGATGGAGCATTTGTCAATCCAAACGGTATTGTCAAGTACTCATATTGTCCGTCTGGAGTGATGAATGCCGTCTTCTCTATGGATTCGGGAGAAATGGGAATTTGGTGGAATCCCGCTGCCATATCCAAACAAGTAAAGTACTTTGCCTCCGCTAATTGGTCCAGCTACTCAGAGGTCAATAGTAAAGGATAATTATCTCTTACCGTATTGATATTTAAGTCCCTGTAATCAACACATAATCTGTCCTCACCGTTTTTCTTCTTTACCATGATGATTGGGCTGGCGAAGGGTGAACTACTCTCTCAAATAATGTTTTTGTCAAGCAGTTCTTTAATCATTTTTTTAACCTTTTCACGTTCGACCGGGGTGAGTCTATACGGTCGGCGGCTAACTATTTTATCTGGGTTTTTTAGTCGGATTGTAAGCTGACCTGTCGTTATTCTAGAGTCTGACATACCTTCTGAGAATGAGTCTTTATATTTGTCCAATAGGAACTATTGGTCAATTGTTTTAAATGCTCCTTGTCTGTTAAATCAGTGTCAATCGTGGTTGAAGACAATTGATATACATCCGCTTCCCTTTGCTGTCTATTGCTGCTAATAGTAACACCATTACTTGTCATTGTGATTTCGATACCTGGAATGCTTAATACGTCCTTTCCCACAACAATATCAGTTGGTAATTCATGGTCCAAGACAATACAAAGTTAGAGTTCGATATTAACATCATTTATATTGCAGGTCACAGTTATTTGATTCATAGATACGGTAGGTACTAGGCCGATGCCTTTTAGGTAAATCGTTTTAGTAGATCTGGTTCCAGGAAGAGATGGGGCTATCGATTCTTTGATTAGAGAACAATCTGCACCACTATCAAACAGAGCGTTAAAAGTTTTGTTATTTATTATTACAGATATAGTACTTAAGATATTCTTACCTTTTTGGCACAGGTTGAGGTTTCTTTCAGAGTTCCGTTTTTCAGCATATATTCTTTTAAAGCATGTCTCATAAGAATGTCCGGTAGTACTACAAAATGAACACTCTTTTTTTGTCGAGTTTCTTTAGTGCTACTGCATTTTGTTTACACCACTGTGCTTTGTGACCTGGTTGGCCACACACGAAAAAGTCCAAATTTGGCCGATTACTTTCAATTTTAATCGTTTTATTAGGTACATACTCTCAGGATGTCGTGGATTTGCGTTTTCGCATAGTTTTTGCAATTGCGATTAATTCCGGTACTGTGTTGGATCGATTATACTTACTCTTATAACAGCAATGCTAAATACTGGTGTGTTTTGCTTTAAGATTGTGATGAGGCACAGACACAGGTACTGAAACAAAAATTTATTCCTCAGGAGTAGCAGCCATCCATCTATTCTACAGCCTTTTGAGGTCCCCTGCTGGACATGGACCATCACAAATAGGTTTATTCCCAAATGTTACCGCGCCTGACATGCCTGTTCGTGACCGAAGAGAAAGAAAGAAAGAAAATCTTTTTTATTCTCAATATCTAAACATATTACACTAAGTATTAAAAATAAACAAGTAAGTGGATGTTAATGAAGAAAGATACTGCTGCTCCTAAATCTGCCTCTAGTCCTTCAATCTGATCCACAGGAAGAGAGGAAGTATCGCAATTCAAGATCGACGGCACACTATAATACATATGTATTATGGTAATATAATTATACTATATATTTTAGGATAAAAGATATATAAATATATTGTTATCGGTAATTCAGAGTGGTTTCCGAAAGAAAGGTCCATCAAAAAAATATAAACAGTACTTGGTCTCCACTAGTGAGTCAGCAAGAAAAGATCAGAACAGCGGTATTTCGACGAAAAATAAGTACGAAATTGTTTTCACTTCACTACTATAATTATGTAATGCATACATTGTATTCCTGATAAATACTTGAAATCCCTTTAATATTTAATAAGAACAGTATTTTTAAGGTTCCTAATTGCCTATTCATCATTTTATCAATAATTATCTATTATTACTTCAGCTACCAATCTAGATTACAAATTTCATGAGTGCAAATTCAGTCAATTATCTTTCTAATTCCAAGAAACTTGTCGGGGTTATAAAACCAATAGGTATAAAATTAAACAAAAAGTAGGTATATCAAGATACAAGAAAAGAGCAAAAATTAAACGTTTCACGCGACAAATATCATCGGAACAACCGGAAAAATGGAATTGTAAATCGCATTTTCCGAACTTGGAGTAGAAAATTTAAAAACCACACGAACTTCCTCCGCGGAGTTTGTTTCGGAACTGAGAGAACAGTTTCTTAAAAAAGTGTTTGAGTATTACATTGCGTGTATAATAACGTTGTTATGTACCCTTGTACCAGACTTTTAAGAACTTTGTTAATGGCTTTATACTCTAGAAACTCTGTAACGTTTCTCCACCAACACCACAGTTGGGTACGCCAGATTATCATTTTACGAGGCTTTTAACCGACGAATATTTTATTTGACGAATATCCTTATGATTTTACGACTTACGATTTTACGAATATTGTTCTGTATACAATTAACATGAAATTCTAATTTAAAACTGGTAGAACTCATTGCGGTCCAAACCCGAAGGCATCAACGCTACCCCTCTCTCTGCCTTAAGATAGCAGTGTACAACTGCTTCATTCTGATTTATAGGATTTATAAGGTAACAGTTAAGGCCGTTAAGGTAAAGTTGGATTGGTAAGGTATTGGTAAATAAGTTTATGAAAGAAAGTCTTTACTTTAGCATTACAATAATATAATTGTAAGACTCGCAAAGCAGAATTGTAAATTGTAAGTATTTCCCCAAGTTAGCCAACTAAACCACTCAAACTACTGCGAACAATTGAAGAAATAGTTCCTTAAAAAACTATTTGGATGTTCATGGCTGCAATAAGTCACTTGTTTATCTGCACTAATAAACAAGTGACATATTTCAGGAGAGAGTTCAGTATTCGATTCCTGCCTTAAATATCTACAAAATATTATGGTAATTCGAAGCAGGATTATACATAAAAACATTCTTGGTGAATCTTGGTGCAAACAAAACGCATGGCATGCCATGCCGAAACAAGTATTGTACTTAAGCTAGAAATATATGTTTTTGTTTTTTTTTTTATATGGAGTTTTTACGGTATATCTATTGCGATATTTTTTAGTTCATTTATACCTATTCTACCTACCACCTATTTCAAGCGTAAAGCAGTTCTTGCGTTTCGTTGGCAGGGTGTGGTTGCCCTCTTATAATATGAGGCGACCATCTCAGTCCTCGGGAGTAGCAACGCATCTATTATCGACTTCAGATAGAACCCCTGTTCTATATGAAGTTGCTGACAGATGTCCATGGGCGGCAGTAACCACTTCCCATCAGGTGGACAGTATGCTCGTTTGTTATTTCAATCTTATAAAAAAAAGATATTTTACTTGAATATGTCCTTCGTTTAATATTAACTGATCTTGACCGTATTTCTGTAATCAACACCAAATACGGTTTGCACTCCTAACAACGCCAGCGAAAATGCCTCACATGTCCACATTCTACATATGTACAAGAAAACATCCGTAGTTAAGAGAGCTTGCGCTTGTCATAAGGTAGAGATTATGTTATTAAAGAACTTATCACATCATACTTTTAGCATGAATACTAGCTTATTCTCGCGAATCTGCTCGCTGCGTTCATTTTATCATAGTAATGATTTAGCCATCTGTTAATCCAGGTCATATACTATCTATATGACAAATTTCAGCGAAATCCGACCAGTATTTTTAGCGTGGAAGTGTAACAAACATACATACATCCTTGTAAACTTTCGCATTTATAATAATACTATTAAGATTATAAAAATATCCGCAATGTACCAAATAATATAACAACGCACCAAAACGTATCAAACGCTCTAAAAATTTTTCGTATCCAAATTATCGTTATATTTCCAACGGCCGCGAAAATGAAATCGTAAAACGCTTGTAAAATTTTTCAAACTTTCTACAACCGCACGAAACTTTACCGAGTGTATCACGGGAACAGTTGGTTAAAGTTTTTGTGTTGTGTTCAAAGAAACTTCTGCTACAAATAACATTGGTAGCTGCACCATCTTATTCAAAACTAGTTGTGCCTTGTGGATTCACCAACGCTTAACTTTAATAATAACTTATGAGAGAGTACTTCAAAAGGTGGTAGAACTCTTTGTGGTTCGACTACGAAAGCGCCACCGCCACACCTATTTCTGCCTAATAACAGCAGTGTTATGTGCTGCGGGTTCATTACAGATGTCCATGGGCGACAGTAGCCACTTACCATCAGGTGGGCTGCATGCTCGTTTGCTACTTCCAACTATAAAAAGTAGTAATTTATTCATGTAAGTATTTAATGTTACCTTAACATAAAGAATACAAATATTTGAATAGTGTAAGTTAAATTCACAACGTGTTAAGTTAAGTTCGATGCGATTTCAAAAACATAAAGAAACAGAGTCTTAGTCATCGAAACTTACCCTTTTTGTAAAGATATACACAGCACACCGAGCTTTCATTTTTATTATTATTTGTATGGATGAATAAATAATCAAAGTATTGCTAAAAATTTAAATCAAAGTGTAATTTTTTCCTCGACTGTAGTTTTCAAGCGTATCTGCGTCCATTCGTTTGGCACGCTCTACTGAACCATTGGCGTCACGAATTACACATGACGTATCGTCATACGTCTTCATTTTGAATTTTACCATGACTATGTAATTTTAAGATATGGCATACACAAATGAAATAGAGAGCTAGTGGATCCGCGTAGACGTCTTGCCATAAGATTATTTTAAAAATCGAAACCGAACGACTTTCGGATTCAAAAATAACCCACCTCAATTCATACGAATCAATACTCGCAAAATTTCATTGAATTCAGTTAAGCGGTTTTGTAATTACCGAGTAGTTCAAATAACCTTATTTATAAACAGAGCCAGCTATAGACCCATAGAAGAAACACATCTATACTGGTAATTAGGTAGACTAGAGTACACCAATACTAGTACGTCTCGCTAAATAAGGTTAATTTTGGAGGTATGAATATCTCATTAGATAGACTACAAATAAGGATGATAAATGCGATGAAAAGTAAATTAAACAACTCATTTCATTTTACTGATTGTTCTTTTTGATTATATGAAATAAATGAAAAATAATTTCACCGATACTTCTCTCCTCTAATGACGCGCCTACAGACATTTTAAAGAAGTAATTGAGAAAATCTCAACGAACCCCCTTTTACCGGACTTTCTAAACGAAAGAGGTCTGCTCTTTCGTTTAGAAAGTCGGCTAATTTAGGGGTGTCCAGTTACGTTTTTACCGAACTTATCTCCTTTTTCATATTTATGTTTTATTCTGATTTAATACTTACATTCTAACTGTATTATAATAGCGCATCTCATACACCTCAACGGAGTACTTTGTAGCTTTTAAAGATAATGTAACTTTTCTACTAAGTTAAAAAACATCAAACTCGGTCTAAAGTGTTGGATGAATGACTGCTAGCGACTGAACTTGCCCGCTTTCATGTTTCGATGGGCACGTTAATCCGTCAGTCATGTTATTTATAGCATAGGAAATGAGCTACAGCGTGTTTAGTAAGCTTTACGCAAGACATTTTTGCATCATTATTTACATCAATCTCTTTTTATAATACCGCCAAAATTTACGTTTTTTTTTTTTCCAAAATAAGAAAGGTTTTGCTTTTTATTCGTGCTCATCTACTGCCATCCTTTTCCTCAGACCATCCCTTAGTTTAATAAAACTTCTTAACTGTTTGTTCATAAATCTCATGAAGCCAAAAAAGTTTCTAAAGAAAGATAAGATTTAAAACCTTTTAAAGATTAAAGTAAATAATCCCCAAAATAACACGAATTCTATGTATAATATTAAACGCACGATAGAGAGTACACGTGGATAGAACTGCAAGATCTAAAACTTTATAATCCGCACAGCTCAGCGCTCACGGAACAAACGTTTTCATTCACCACTCCGCCTGCAAGCTATTTGTATTAGTAAAACTGTGAAATGAGCTGAAAAATGTTCGGGGACTGACAGATTTCCATAAAAATTTCGAAATCCCATTGTCCTTTTCATTAATATGCCGCTTTGTGCAGTTAACAGTCATCCGCTACAGCCCTTTTCCATTTTGGTTTTGAATTTCTGTTACAGCTATCAACAGTACGTACAGTTAGTTTATACGGTACGTTTAACATAATTACACATACACATATCACATATTAATGTCAAAAGAACTGTCTATATTAACTTAATTTTGATTTATAAGTATTTGTTAAGCAATATTCACAATGCAACTTCTAATTAATACTTCATTTCTACAATTTCAACTAAATTATTCAAATGAACTTTATTTCGATGATCAAACATATGAGTATTCGTACTCAGTTTATTATATTGTGTATTTTCATGTATATTTGTATAGGCTATACCTTTAAAATTAAACCTGGAAATAAAACCTGAATCACAAGCCTGGTCGACCAAAATTGGTGTAAATTTATCATTATTTGTAATAAACTTTATTTAATATCAATTTTACGAAGCTTACAAATAACTATAAGTTACAACACTCAAGAACAATTAAAACAAGGAGCACATTAAAACTTGAATAGCTTGACAAAATTAGTTGCGAAACTTCTTGTAGTTTCGGATATCGCAGAAGCTTGCTCTAAAAGATATTTTATTATATCTATATTGCATACAGAAATTGCGTAGTTTTCGCTTCATCGTTGTGCCCCATATTGAAATTATTAACATCTAAAAAATTAAATTTTGTTACTTGACCCCTAGTTTGACGATGTTGAAACTCAAACATTCATCATTCAACATAATTTAAAAGAAATAAGCCCACATTTAACATCAAATGTAGCTTTCTTAGATACCACGAAAGACACCTGCTTACAAGAGCAACGTTGAAAGAAAGCAAAGAAATGTACCCACTATTTATTGCTAGATTCGAAGCTCAAATAAAATTATTTTGCTCATTTTTTACATACATTTGTTTCTCTGGTCGCATTCCAGCAACGAGAACAACATTAAAAAATGTCACCAAACTTGTAGTAGCTTCGCTACTGGGAACAAGCTTGTACTGAAAGGGATTTTATTCAAATAGTTTGCGGTTGGTGTATATTGAAATTCTTGAACACTGCGGCCACTAAAAATTTAATTTAACGTCACCGGCCGCTCGGGCTTGTCTTGTTGTTGAAGTCAGGCGCGTTTCATGTTAAGAATTTCCGGCTGTCGAGTCTATAATGGGTGTGTTTAACGTCTACTATTACGGTATTTGGGAGTTCATGTTAGTAATTTATTATTATGGTGACATAATATCGTGATAAACACGTTGTACATAAGTTGGATTCATTACCAGTGTTATAAAGTATACCTACTAGTGTTAACCAGTGTGGTTCGATCATGGAGGAACCACCTCCACAACTATTACTAGGGTTTGGTTCTTGGCTAAATTGTATATGAGAAGACCGTATCAGTCTTCGAGAACCTATGTTTAATTGATGTTGCTTACAGATGTTCATGGGCGGAAGACCCCACTAAACATCGGATGACCTGCATGCTTCTTTGTTTCTTGAATCTGATAAAAAAAATCTCAGCTACCAATTCAGTTGGTAATTTCCCTTCAGTCACAGTATTTACTTATAAAAAAATAAGCAAACATTGCGTTTTTTTTTTATTATTGGAGTTCGAAAACTCTTCACTGATGTGAACACTGAAGACATTTTGCGTGTATATATATTATTACATATATATTTAGGGCCTTGCATTATTACATATATATTTAGGGCATGCTCATTCTGCCGCACGCGTGCTGGTAGGATCTTTTCATTTTATAACTAATTTTCTGTATAAGAATATGATTCTGTGACAGAATGCAAGCGCAAACTAATAAGTATAAAGTGATAGAACTCCTTGTGGTTCGACACAGTTATCACAACCGCCAAGCCTATTTCTGCCTAATAACAGCAGTGTTGTGCACTGCTATGACCTGGTGTAAAAGTGTGGTAAGTGTCTGATAAGTATGTCTCCCTTACATACTTATCAGAGGTGTTCCAACTGAGACCTCAGGGCCTCTGTTGGTGATGATGATGCAAACATCGGGTAAGACTGATCTTATCTGGGGTTGATTGCAGACGTCCACGTCCAAGGGCGGCAGTAGCTACTTACCATCAATTGGACTGCAGGCACATTTTCTACTTTAATATAAAAAAATAGTTATCTTTCAAGCATATAATGCATACATCAGAATGCATCAATTAAATAAAATTTATTAAAAGTGTCAAAGGCGGCAATGAGATTTTCGACTACTATATATAACTTTAGTCTAATTTTAATAAAATATTTAGTTATAAAAAAGTGTATTTTAGCATCCCACGCAACTATAGAATATCAACGTTCTATTCAAATTCTTTCAATGCTTTATATGTTTCTTATCCCCGGATAATATACATGGATTAAAATATCCGCCCGGGTACTTAAATAATTAAATTTTTCGGCCAATTAAATTGGATTACGCACTCGACATTAACGTTAGTGGTTGGGGGGTTTTATTCAAATATTCTCTTAATCTATACACAACAGCTGCTGGTTAAAGCGTAGAACGTCAAAAACACGTCAAGAGAATTTTGGGGAGGAAAGAGGCTCGAACCGTTCAGCCAAATGATACCGGGAAGGACGGCGGTATATCTGGTCACATAACGTCGTTAAGACCAGATGGTGCGGTGAGCCCAACCGCTTATCTGGGTGAAGCCCGATGGTTCAACGCGCTCAGAGGACTCCAATTGCATTCTTTTGGATATCCCGTAGACGTCTTCGTTGCGCCGAGGACGCCTACCGGGAGGTATATTTAGTGCAAAATCTCACATAACCCGGCGTCACTTCCTCGGCGTCGGATACCTTTTGAACGTTTCCCCCTCGACAACAAAAAAATAAATAAAATCGGGCCTGAAGCTGTCTAGGCCAAGCGCATATACATATACGACTGTGCTAATCTGTATTAGCATATGACAGGTTAGCAAAAATAGAAGTAAAAGAAGAAATAAATACAAATCACACACTCGAGCTTGTTTATGAAATTCGAGCATTATGTAGTACATTCAAGTCCTTGGGCACTTTTCAAACAACAATGCGTGAAAAGTGAAAATATCGATGCAAGTAGTAAATATGCATGTGTTATGCATACGGTTTTAATATCGGTGTGCCTATATCTATTGTGATATAGTTCACCCTAAAATATATTTTATAATTTTTGTATCGATTCGATTGAGTTGATTAGTTTTAATTGTTTACAAGTTATGCCGGTTAGTAGATTCTATCATCGCTTGTTAGTACAAATCCTGCTTTTGTGAACGACAAAAACTGCTACATTTTTTATCCTTACTTAATAAAACTGCCTTCTTACTTCTATCAAGACACAACCACCAACCACATACACACACGATGTTGCAAATATATATACCAAAAAGTCTCCCGAGTAACAAATATACGCGATTTGTATAAAAATATTTTAAAGGCCCGAGAATAAGTGATAATAGAAAATTCTATATTTTTATAACTTTCGTCTGTGTTCTTTAAATAATTTCATATCTAAGCTACTGAATTCGGGATTTTATATATTTTTATAATAATCTATCACAAGTTATTTCTATTTCAAGTTATGCGATGTTTTTAAAAACTGCGAGACGTGGCTAGTTCGTAACAAAATTGAAACAACATGCCATCAAATTCATATTTCTAAGCGTCCGCTCCATCTTGGGTCTTGTTGCTATAAATAACTGTCGCAAAGGATATAAGCCGACGCGCCAACACAAAGTTTTTCAATTAAAAAGGTCTTACGTCCCCACGTTACCCGTGATTCCTTTTATAAGGACCAACAACAATTTTATTTTTGTTTGCCAAGGAAATAACTTTAGGTTTTGAGTTTAACTAGATACAAGTCAAGACGAGGAAGAAAGCCTCGCCGTCAGACATATCCAG
>MOOZ01000331.1:139692-156909 GCA_002930495.1 Cecropterus lyciades
TAATATCCTCATTCAGAATATACACAAGCACACAAAGCTGTCATGAGGCGAAATGACGCTGAGACCGCCACAGATGAAACAAGAAAAATACTACAACATCCGTCTCTTTATATTAACAAAAATAAACTTAAACATTTTAATCATAATTGCCATAATTATAATAAATATTGCTAAGGCACAGAAAAAAACATGTTACCTACTTATAATCTCGGGTAATTTCAAAATGAATTATTTTCTATTATATTATTTCATATGCTTATTCAAAAAATATTGAAAGATTATGACCATGGTGTTACTTTAATCTCATCTGCCCATCATCGGACTATTCCTTGAAACTTCTACACTAATTTGGACAGCGGGGATAATAAATTATAACACGCGGCAGCATGTTGCCAAGTCTCTGGGCAACAACGAAACGCATGTGTTATTTGCAGGAACCATTTGGAACCACTTTTGACCCCTTAATAACTCAAAATCCGCTTAAGCTACATACATGAAACTTGGTATATTTATTAAAACCTCTGAGACTGCTTAGCCTCTCAAATTTCATAAATGTGGCCCGAACCGACATTGAAATATTAAAGTATATCTTTTACATTCGTACATTATATTACAATGCTTTAATTAATCATTCTTAATTGTTTATTAATGTTAAGGATCCCGGGGTTATTAGACCTTCTTAAGAAATGCTCGGAAAAAGAGATTTGAACAGTAGTAGAACTCTTTGTAGTTCGACTCTGGAAGCACCACCGCCACACCTATTTCTACCTAATAACAGCAATGTTATGCGTTGCTGTGTTCTGGTCTGAAGGGTGTGGTAAGGGAGACACTTTTCCGACGCATTCCATTTTAGTCCACAGGGGTAGCAACGCATCCGTGGCTAACCTTAGATGAGACTTTGATCTTACGTAGAGTTGATTACAGATATCAGTTTGCTAATTCCATGCTATAAGAAAGTGGGGATCCTTCGAGACCCGAACATCCTAGCCTATGAGAGCAGCATATGAGAGACTTAAATGGTAATACGCCACTTTCCTTTAGTCATTAATTGAATGAAATTTGGCTGGAAGTAATATAGAACACTCTTACAATTCTTCTGACATACATAATGTATCAGGTACTCCGTCTTCATCGCTAAATTTAGCTATAAATAGAAACCTAACATTATGAATAGTTTATTTAAAGTTTTTGTTCAAATAGCGTTTTTGTATAGTGGATTTGAAATCAATTTGCATTATTAAAATTAATTTAAATTAAATAACAAAAAAAAAAGAAAAAAACATGAAGAAATAGCAGCTTATCCTACAATTTAATTTAAATTATATTTAGACAACATTCAATAATAGATAATATAATAGATAATATTTAATAAGCTTCTTCAATTTTAATAATTCTCAAATGTTTATTATGTATAACAGGGTTGCGTCCGTCCTTTTCCAAAGCCAAAAAAGCTTACGAATGTTAAAACAACATGAATCATAAATTAAATCATTAAACATAAACTTACCTATGCAGTAAATGCTATAGATATTTAAAAAAGTCGCTAAATAAATAACTATATTTGTATTAATGAGTTTCAATACTTGAAATTCATTGTTGTAGAAAATAACTAAAACGTTAAAGGTGGTAAAAGTCTTTGTGACTCGACTCCGGAAGCACCAGCACCTCGCCTACTTCTGCCTCATAACAGCAGCGTTATGCATTTCTGCGTTCTGGTATAAAGGGTGGTAAAGAAGATTTACTTATCCGAGGCGTTCCAAATAAGTCCTCAGGGGTAGCAACGCATCAGTGGCATTAGCAACTTACCATCAGGAGGGCAGCATGATCGTTTGCTGCTTCCATATTAAAAAAAATCAACGCATACATAGTAATCACAAGTTATTGCTACTATCTGTAATTTAGTCGAAATAGCATTTGAATCCTAACAGCGGTCATCATTCTTTAGGACTGTGTCTTTAGAAATTCATTAGAACGTCTTCTGTGAGTCCTACTACAACTTTAACATATAATGAGAGTGAAAGAGACCTAATGCTAAATTTTAATTTACCGCTTCGTAACGCGCGTGGTAATTTAAGGGACGTGGAGTTCATTGCCATTTTCTAGCACGACATACTCAAGTCTTTAAGTCATCGTACTCAGCGAGTTACAAAACATCAACACTTTGTCTGAAATCAACACTTTGTTGCAGCTTTAAAAACAGAAGAAAGAGATGAACTCTTGGTACTTGCGCAGTGTTGCAAGTTCTTCAATCATATTCTATCGATAATTTCACCAGATTTTAAAGTACCAAGATCAAAACAGAACACTATATCAAAACCTTTCTCGATCTTGGTCGGTTATTATGAGATAAAGTCGGTACGTAATTAAAACTAATAACCAGCTTTATATATCATCTTGGGTATTTATATAAGACACTAAATTCTTCTTCATTTCTCAGAATATTACAAGTGCCTTGACAATGTTTGATTGTACGTGTATATTAATAATAACATGTTTTATATTAGCTTTCATTAAATATTTAACGATTGACGAAGATTATTGGAAGAAGAGAAATATAAAACAGGTGAATGGCTTAATATGGAGGTTTATAACAGAAAAACGACCTATGCCTGAAATATATAAGGCAATATATGACGCCCATCCCAAGTTACCTCATGTTGGTACATTTCTTTTAATGAATAAAGTTTTAGTTTTGCGAGATATAGAGAACATACAAGCCGTCCTACATGGAGACTTTCATAGTTTTTATTCAAAAGGTCTGAACGGTAATACTTCGGATGTTCTCGCAGACAACTTATTTTTCATCGAGGATTATAATAGATGGAAATTAATCAGACAAAAGTTCGCACCAGAATTCACAATAAGTAAGCTAAGAAAAATATTTTGTACAACGGAAAGGTGTGCAAGAGATTTTATCGATTACATAAAGGATAATCCTCAAATTATTAAAAAACCCTTTAATGCAATCTATGCATACAATACAGCTTGCATCAGCCGTGCTATTCTAGGCATGGAGAAGGAAATAAAAAATAAAACGGAAACAAATTTAAGTGAAATATCGTATAAGTCTGTAAAGCCAAGCATGAAACTTCATTTAATATTTACAATTTTAAATACATCCCCAAAACTGTTTAAATTGGTGAATATAAAAGCATTCGGACATTATAAAGATTTTTTCATAGATATGATGGAAAAAATACTGGAACAGCGTCGAAACGACCAAAATGTGCATTTTGACTTTATCAATACATGTTTAAAATTAGAAAATGGAGGAAAATTAAAAGATTTTGTAACTGGCTATGAAACGGACGTTAATATCGAATTTTTAGCAGCTCAAGCGTTTGTTTATCTCCTTGGTGGTATTGACAGTACTGCAAATGCTATGCACTTTACACTCTTAGAACTATCAAACAATCCCAAAGTTTTAAAAAAAGTGCATGACGAAATTGATGAGATATTCAACAAAAATAACGGCACTCTCACATATGAAGATATTGGCAAACTTGAATATATGGAAATGGTTTTAAATGAGACTTTAAGAAAATATCCACCAATAGCGTCTATTCACCGAAGGTGTCGTAAGGATACAGTACTACCCGTCGGTCAAGTAAAAATCGAAAAAGACACAATTATTGTAATTCCAACGTATGCGCTACATACAGACGTAAAGTACTTCCCCAATCCCAAGGAATTTAATCCGGACAGATTTTCTATGGAAAACAAGTCAAAAATTGTTAAGTTTAGTTATTTACCGTTCGGCGAAGGAAAACGGAATTGTATAGGTATGTATCAAACAATTTTACTAAATTCACACAGTTAAATATTATTAACTTTTTTTGGAGATGGCTGGGAAACCAACGGGGTATCACGGTGCCGTGCGAACGGTACCAAATTATATGTAATTTTAATTGAAGTAAAACCCCTTTGGTTGTCTTTCTCGACGCTATGTAGAGGATTCTGGGATCTTCAACAGAATGCAACAGGAGTCCTGCGTGGGTGGTAGCCTTGTAGGGCTCTTCTTTGGAAAAGCTAAACGCATGTCCCACAGCTTTAGGTATTTATTATTACTAGAGATGTGCCAGATTATTATAATAATAGATCCACGGATACGTACACAAATACGGATCATTGGTGGCTAGATCCGTGAATGAGGATACGGATACCGATCTCAGCTTTTTTTACAAATTTACTTACTTAATGCGCGTTTTCTTGAAGCGACACTTGCTTTATTGACATGTTTTGTCCTGTGCCGATAGTTCCCTTAGTACGATTTTATTACGTTTCCTCAAGACAATCATTGTTTAAGTTTTTCCCTATCATTGAAAAGTACATTGTCATCAAAATTTACATATAATGTTTAAATTGTCTTATAAAAATAAATATAAATAAACTAAATATGGGATGATAATAAACAACCTGGAATTTAATAGTAAATCATTACAATTTAATCGCGCATGTACATTTAGAATTTTGTTCATTTATTAAATTTAAAAATAATATGAATTTGATAATAGCTATAAAAGATCCATTTGAGATCCGTCTAAAAAATATCGGATACGAATACACATCTTTCGTCTACTTCGGATATCTGCGGATATGGATATTCGGCACATGACTAGTTATTACATAAATAACATAAAACATACATACTGTACTTAAGGAAACATTCTTCAACTTATTAAATAAATTTACAGCGACATAAATATTGTGTCATTATAATGTTTTCTGAAGTCTTGTTTGCTCAACCAATTAACATTTGGGAGTTAGAACAATTTCATGTCGTATGTATACAATTAATTACAAAACATAACTTTGCAAATGATTGTGTACGTCTGTAATTTTTATTACATTTCTAATAACTATGCTATTTTGATCTGCTTGTATTTATAGGAAGATTATATACACACGTGAGTACTCACGGGGGTAGAAGAGAAGCTAGCTAGCCAGATAGTGTTGTTAGGAATAGGGCGTACAATATGGTACAGACAAGGATAATAAAAATAATTATTTACAGGTATCAAGTTGGCCTACATAGAAATTAAGGTTGGTCTGGCGTGGCTTCTTCGCAAATATACACTCAAAGAGCAGTCATACACGCCGAAAAACTTTGAGGTCAGTTACTTCGGTATTCGCGATCCAAATGCTACGTATGAGCTTCTTCTGAGAACATAAAATTCGTCATATTTTTCTGTATCGTTTATTGTTGGGACTTCAATTGTATTTTGGGTTGGTGCATACCAATAATAAAAGGAGAACCTTTCATATTCGCCTCAGCATTGCGGTGTTCTGGTTTGAAGGGTGTGGCTAAAGAGTTATACTTAACGAGGCGTTTCCGCTGAGCAATTGGGTAAAAGGTGCAACTCATCTATGCCTGACCACAGGACTCTAATTATATCTAATGTCGTCATAAAATTATAAATAACTTAATTCAGAATGATTTCTTTTTATTTAGTACTGATATTTACCTACATTTCGCCCGCGGTCACAGACCGATATCAATACAATAAGTAGTTAACTCGGCACTTAAGGACAAAATTAACTTTTAAATTAACTAAGGATTAATCCAAGAAATAGTGGATTTTAAACACTTGAATCATATCTACATTAAATGTATATGAACAGTGAAGATTTTAACAAGTTACTTAATCCATTAACAATTTCCTTATGAATATTAAACTAGAAAAAAATATATACGCGAAAATATAATTTGAAATATTTAAACGCAACGCTATGATCTATAAAAGACGTGACGTCAAGAATCGTTTTAACACCAGATAAGTAAGAAATTTATAATTACATTTAGATGTCACTAGCTGAAGTACCCATGAAACCAACGGGTGTAGTTACGTCACTAAAACAGTCGCCATCTTTAAATAGTGCAAAATATTGCAATCAAAAGTAGTCTGTAAGTTGACCAGGTAAATAAACAGTATCCATGCAAAATTTCATGTAAATCGGACCAGTGATTCTTGCATGATTGAATAACAAAAAGACACACACCATCTCATTTTTTAACCGACTTCTCAAAGGAAGAGAGGTTAGTTATTAGTCACTTACATATATATGTATATGTAATTGACGCAACTTCGTCGGCGACTTCATCGGCGTAAAATCTAACAGAAAAAGTTCAGTCAGTTTACGGAGCCTAAAAAGTAAATAATTAATTATTAATTCCTCATAATGGAATATTCACATTAATTTTATTCATTATTTTTCTTTGCGACTTGTTGTCCTGTATACCTACCTACTTTCAAAAGCATTTGGTATAAAGCTGTTATGTTGATGTTACAAACAGACACTTCAATTTTATTTATATGTGTAGTATCCCTATGAATGACACATAAATTTACAATGGCAGAGCATTATAAATAATTTTTTAACCATTGACTTTCTTATTAATATAACAAACCGTTTCACGCGTTTATTTGAAAAAAATCCTTATTAACGTATATTAGTAGTAAAGTAGTAAAGTAATGCTTGAAAAACATCTTCATTTACAGACGAACTTAAATTTCGTCTCGCAATTATATAATCTAAATCTTTTATAATCTTGATTGCGTGACTCTTGAGCGTCTTCTGAAAGTTGTCTAATTGGTATACAGCAAAGTGCTCAATAACACTCTCTCCATGAATTAGTATTTTTGTAGGTACTTAGATGGCATGTATATTGATGATAGCTTACCATTAGTATTTTTTGACATAAATTCTTGCCGTTTCCAAAACATAGACACCGAAATTTTGAGCATCAATACTGATACCCGTATGAGTACTTGCTCACCGGCCGAATTACTGTATATTGTATATCAAGCCAGTTGAAATAATTTAAAAAATGGATCTTACTTGCACCCAACATACATACATAAAATTTAGGCAAATTTTATGTTATTTTGCGACATCTGATAATTTTCGCGCAAATATGTAGATACAATAAATATTTTTCCCATTCTCAATATAGAAAGCAATTAAATTACGTCAAGAACACTTGAAAGAACTTAGTTTAACACTTAATTATTATATAGTGAAAATAATGACGTAAACTGTTCAATGAATGTACAGAATTATGTGAACAAAGTCTTAAATAGGAAAAAATAGAGTAGTGTGCACCATGTATCATATCTATATTGGCATACTACTCATTACTAAGGAGTGCAAAACTTTTTGTAGATCTTTATAGAAAAAAAAAACACAAAACATATCACGAAAACAGCAGAAATTGTTATCAATGAAATTTTCACGAATACGTTATTCAGGACATACTGGTACAGAAAACATCATAACTTCCAAAACCGCAAATAACCGCAGCTGATTTTTACGTATGTTAGTCATAGATATCTAGTGTATAAATTAAAGTAATATTCATACGTAGGCAAGCGTAGCTAACTGTTAAATCTCTCACTGAAGTTGAAAAATGTATTTTTTTCTCGTATTTTACACCAACCTATATAATAAAAACAATTTTCCTTAAAATACGATATTTATAGCTCATTTTATGACTTATGTAAGAAACATTTTACTTGTCTCTAATTATTATACTAGGCTTCGTATGTGATATCCGTAACTTTAATAACATATGTAGCGCGTGCGTCGCGACCGGCCTGCGGCGGTGCGCGGAGAAAAGACGCGTACTACTCGGCGGCACTGGACGGAATGGATCGCCGCTAAAACTGCTCAAAGGCAAGCCGCGTCGGAGGCATCGGCTTTCGGCACGTTTGTATTCGCGCCGACCCCTTTGTGGATGCCGCGCGAACTGCCGCCTGTACCGAACGAACTATACTCCTCCCGAACGGATTGCCTACTTTTAACCGCTATAGTGCACCTATGCCGTCGTGGTGTTATACTTATTAATAAATTTTCTTTCCAAATATATATCATATAAATTAGCTTTCTTTAGAACTAATGCAAGCCCTGAAAGTATACAAATTGCGAGCACAAAATTGCTAAATTGTCTTATTGTCGTGTTTTCATTTCATTTTTTCTATAATATACTTACTAAAATAACAAAAAACAGGTTTAATAATAAAGTCCAAGTAGTTAGGTATAAAAACCAAATCAATATACAAAATTTGCAACTTTCTAAATTGCATTTATAATCAGCTATTGTACTACGATGATCCATAATGGAGCGCCCTGCGAGCGGGTGCGCCTAGTCCATAGATAAATACAAACTACAAAGCCTAGTCCATATAAATTCAGACCTTACCTTCATACATTCTTCCTTACCCTCCTTGATACAATTTCCAGAACCGCAAATAATATTTTGTCGACCAACATAATTTGGTCGACGACCCGCGTGGCGGAGCGGTCACCATACGGGTCTGACACGCGTTGGGACCCGGGTTCGATCCCCGGCCTGACAGACATCTGAATGATGAGTTTAGGTTTCTGTTCTGAGTCTGGCTGTTTGTGTGTTCGTCTTTATGTGTCCATGGCACCCACGACACAGGAGAAAATACTAGTGTGGGGTTATGAAAGCGTGTTTTTTTTTATTTATAAAAGTGTTGTAAGTAGTGGCTTAGGTTTAGTTTTGGATTAAATTTTACATATTGAGGGTTGAATTAACATTTGCAATTATTTTTGTGTGTACATTTATATTTACAAGGCAAAATTAGTGAAATTATATCAGTACAAATATAAGTATATCACTAAACAGCGTGAAAAAAACTTTTAGCCAAAAAATAAAACCGACTCCCATGCCACAAAAAAGTAAAAAAATATTCAGATATATGTTGGTTTTGTACATATATTCTACAAAGTTCTGAAGTCGGCGCTCATATACGCGTAGAACATAATTTGGTCGTCGTGATCTAGCGAAGTATGTTGAGCCCAATACTAGGATTTTCTCCTATTTCATAGAAACGCAAAGACAAATATACAAACACCCAGACCTTCATCATTCAGATTTCTGTCATTTCGAACCCGTAACCCACTGCGTGTCAGACAGGTATGGTGATCGCATCTCCACGCAGTAGGTACGTCACTTTGATAACATTCATAGATACATAAAACAGTTAATATAAGAGAAAACTTATTACAAATCCTAAATAAACAATCCGCGATAACATTTGAATAAGTATTTGAAATTTATTGGATTTTGAGATAACGTTATAAATATACATTTGTAAAGGTCTGTTTACTTTAGCATTTGGACAGCAGATTAAGACACCCTTTGACACTAGCTGTATGAATTTCTAGCTGGTTTGATCCGAATAATAATTTAAATCCTTGCGTGCTGGTAGCTACAGAAACAGGTGAAAATTATACATATATAAATACATCCGTCTTCATCCGGGATAATGCCTGGCGACCGGTCGGGCTATTGCACTTCACTTCAAGTACGGTCCCGCGACCACCCCAAATAATATAAATTAGATATAGTATATCGTACTGACTGTATATGTGCGTAATGTTAGAACGTCTATTTTGTTAATTTTACTATTTTATTTAATTTAGTATTTCCAGTCAAATACTGAACACTAGATTCAGAATCAAAGTCATATTTTAAAGTGTTTACTCAAAAATTGCCCAAAAACTACTGTGTCAAAGCAATTTTCGAGCGAAAAATCATGCACATTCGGTTTACATTCTAACCGACTTTAATCAAATGTAATTTAGCATAAATTTAGACATTAAAGATGCCACCTACTACATCCTGCCGGGAAAGCATCTCCAGATTACACTCCAGTTAATTGAATACTGTTTACGAGATGGGTACCATTTGTTGTAATTAACCACGCCGGCAAGGCGAAATGTCGATTAAGGTTCACCTTGCGTAAATCATTCACTTTTTTTACAAAATAGATGCTTTGGATATGAAACATCTATAAGCACAGGTAAACCTGATAGTTGGCGTGGCAATAACCACACCGTATTTATTTTTGCGCACATTTTTGGAACTATTAAGTACAAAACTAAGTGGGCTGCGGTGTTATTTGACTTAGCTGTACAGCGAATTTACGATTCCCGAGTTCCCTGGAAATAAAAAACCTCATTTTTTATTTTACTGAGCCATTTGAGTACAAGTCCGAGTCGCACTTAGCCGGTTTCTTTATGTGTACACTGTCTGTTCTCTTGGTGTAGAGCTAAACTTTTTGCCACCTGTTTCATTTTAGGACTGAGTTCTATTTGATAGTACTTAATATTTTGGACAAAGCCGATTACACGTCGCTATTTCAAGAAAAAATTAACGTAAATAACGCTGTCGTAATCGATACAATTGTTTCGAATCATACAAGGGTCTTTAATACACTTAAATAAGAAAACATCATAAAAATAACAGCGCTTTGGCAATAAAGCACCAATTTGGCAATAATTGGTGTTTGGGTGCACCACGTATAATTCTACCCTACAACACTTAACAAAATACATATCACGCATTAGGAAAAATCATAAACAAGCCGAAGTAACACTAAAGAGAGGGTATGTCTTCCTATTTGACAAACCTGACAACTTGACGAATCGGCCGTTTGGAAACATACGGATGAAGTTTTGTACCGAGCATAGGCAGGTTTTTCAGTAATGAAAGATCTTGGAAACTCACAAATATACGTTGACACATATTCTCGGCAACTCTCCTATAAGTTAGTACTATAGTGGTGACTTACATATCAGGCTAGGATCATCATTAGAAGAAAAATATCGAATAATTATTAAATTTGAAATAAAAGTATAAATATTATGTAGTATTATTATCAAAAGTAAATTATTACGAGACTATTGAGAAAAATCTTGAAAAATACTTTGTTACGCCGGTAACAGTGGGATAGTTATACCTAATTAAATAGATCTAAGAAACATTCATGCTAAGGGTTTCATAAAAAGGTTTTAGTTTTAGTTTCAATGACTAATAAGTTGTAAATAAGTAACACTTAAAGTATTTACGATAGCACGCACTGGTACTTTTAAAGTTGTATCCTATAATGTAGCAATATTCTTTAATGCTTATGTTTATTTTAATTTATTTACTCGGTCATACAGATAACCGTGTATTTCAGGTTTTCTAGGAAATATTTCGCATAACGCGTCTCGCTAGTTGGGTCCATACGTGAGCGGTTACGTAGTGCAAAATGGAAGGACGTAGTAATTTTTATAAACAACAGAGAAATTTTATAGTAAGATACAATTTGCCCTATAACAGAACAATGAAGTGCAATTAATCGCACTATTAATAATATTTTTTATGTTACTGTATGTAGAACAAATGTCCTTAAGCACTCCCCTTTACCTCGAATATGCACTGAATATAATAGACTCTGAACTTATTAACGAAATAGACATATTCCACGACTCAGGCGCAAGCCTGAGAAAAAAGCTTAGCGCACATTTCTGTAAATGAATTACGTTACATATTATTTCAGTTTATTTATACTTTATATTAGTCATATGGTCTATATACTTCATACTACGGTCATGCTTATCATTTTTTACTGTCTCTATTTTAGAATAACAAAGATGTACGCAGTCTACGTGTTTAGAATAAGTTTGTATAATAATATTGTATGTAACGCTGTCGGTGTATCTTATAATAATAAATAAATCGCTGTGCCTACTTCACTAAGAGTAAGTAGCTCTAAGTAACTTTTTTATTAAAATGATGCAAAAACAATAAAAAAGAGGACGTTGCTATTTGGTGTTAGGTACTTTAATTTGTGACACTCACTTCACTCCAACATCAGACACTGCGTGCTCGTTTTTATTATAATTTAAAACATTGGTTTAATTCATTTCATATTAAAGTTATATGTATTCCTGCACATCGTTTTTTCACTTTCTACAATAACCTTACAATATTTGGGCAAAAAGTATGTATACTTTTTCTGTACGGTCTATTAATATTAAGATACGTGCTGCTCATATCTGTTTTAGAATATTTATTGCAACAACAAACTACATGTAACATATTGGTTAAATTAGAACTAAGTTCGTATGGTACCTATGGTCCGAAACAGACATTATTCTTTGGGCGAAAGTGTAACATACGAGCAGTTTCCGTAAAATAATTTCAGCTTTAGGAACTTTCGTCATTGCTCCAACCACAGCCGCACGGCCAAATTGTACCGAAACATCACAGGAAAATAGCCCTTTTTCGAACATAGTACGGGCTATTTCTCTATCCGCAATCCACGATCCTCTGCTGTCACCGCGCACGACAATGGTGCATCACTCAAAGTCGAAACTCTAAAAACAATTTCAATTCGGTGCGGATATTGAAAAATTGGTCCAGAGAAGGCATTGTGTGGAGATTGTTTATTCGTTCCAAATTGAATATATCTTCCAGGAAATTGGTTCGGAGAATTGTGGCCTATTGGCTATGCAAATTCGGGACATTTTAATGGATCGCCTGGGATGTATAGGGAAGTTATTAGTAAGCTGTAAGGAAACGTATATCATAGAAAACAATTTATGGGATTGTGCTTGGCTCTTGTGTATATGTATGGTGTGAGGTTCACTTTCGTAAATAATTAGAGACACAAGACAGATCACAATCACGCCATCATATACTCATACTAGGATATATTTCTGTGCCGTTGGTGCCATGAAAACTCACATAGACGAATAGACAAACTTCCAGGCTCAGAACATCAATCTAATTTCATCATTTAGATATCTACCTGGCCGGAGAATAAACCAGGAATTCACTGCATGGCAGACCGTTATGGTGATCTTTCCACCAAGCAGGTCGTCTTTGTTTTGAACAAAAAAACTCGCAAGATTAAGACGCAGGTGACATGCACCAACGGAAATATTGATTTACTTTAAGCATGTGTAATCTTGTGCGGTGGTATCGTTTTCGAATAGCACCAGACTTTTCTCCAGGTGGTAGAACTAGTGCAGTCCGACAGAGGAAGTACCGCCGCCACAACTATTTCTAGCTTGAAGCAGTTCTTGCGTTTCGTTGGAACGGTGTGGTCGCCGGCTCACTTATATATGAGACGACCATCTCATTCCTCGGGAGTAGAAACGCTCCTGTGATCGACTTCAGATAGAACCCCTATTCTATATGAAATTGCTTATAGATGCCATGGACGGCAGTAATCATTCACCATCAGAATCAAACGAGCATACAGTCCATGCTTGTTTGATTCTTCAATCTGATAAAAAAACGCCACACCCTCTTTTCCCATCGATGTCGTAGGAGACGACTAAAGAACAAAATCTAGAAGGTAGGCAAAAGGCAGGAGCGGTTTCTTGTACAATATTAACACACGCTGTAGTCCCCAACGCATGCCAGATGCGGTGACTGTTCAAAAAAACCATTAGGACAGGCTTATATCCAACTACGTGGACCTTAATTCACCGTATAAATAAAACAATATGGTTAAAAATATGAAATGCATATTACAAAGATAAAGACAAACCCGCTATTTCTTGCCGCATCTTCTCCATTTAAGTCGTGTTCCAATCTGGTGGTAAATACAATTGCATCCTAAGTTTGAATCCAATTGAATCCCATATAAAAACAAATGTTAAAAAACCCACAGCCATTTCCACGCATGACATTCGCTTTAATGGTATTAATACTTGACTTCATAAATTTAAATTGTTTTTATTATCCTTCATCTTTATTACCCTTATAAAATTAACGCAATAACTTTCTATTAATTTTAAAATCCTAAATTTGCTTATTCATTGAATGATATGCGAAATAAAGTGCGTCGGGTCAGTTAGTTGATAATAAAAGTACAATCTCATTGTTAACCCCTGACATCATGACATTGCAAAACGATGATACCGTATAAATACACCACTGACATGAGTAACGATTTATTATATACAAAGATTTGGAGTTGATTTCACACTAATAATTTTATTCACGCTCAAAATGATTGTGCTGATTTCGTTAATAGTATTGGCAGTAATATCTTTTGTATACTTTAGTGGAACATCTAACGAGAACTATTGGAAGAAGCGCGGTATACCTTTCTACTCAAAAAGCAAATTTTTGGGACCCTTCGTCGAATTTCTTTACTCAAAGCAATCAGGATCTGAGATAATGCAAAATATTTGTAAATTACACCCGGATGCTCCCGCCATCGGTGTGGCATCAGTATTTGGACGTAGTGTTTTGGTCAGTGATGTCACAAATATCCAACATGTTCTCGCAACTGATTTTAATTCCTTCAGCCATCGCGGAGTTGAAATAAATAAAGGCGACACGCTAGCTGACAACGTGATGTTCAACAATGGAAAGCGATGGAAGCTGATGAGGCAACACATGACCCCGTTATTTACTTCCAGTAAACTTAAAAGTATGTACTATATTATGGACAAGAGTGCTCAAGACTTCGTTGATTACCTAAAGAAAAACCCGAAATACTTGAAGGGCAATGCTTTTGAAACCTTATCAACATTTTGCAGCGCTGCTATTGGAGGATCTGTATTCGGAGTGGGAACAGAGTCAATTTTTGATTCACCATTTCTGAAAATGGCACAGAAAGCTTCACAATCCACTTTCTTGACGAACTTATTTTTTGTAATCGCAAACACGAGTCCGTCAATCTCAAGATATTTCGGTTTTAAATTTTTCAAGCAATACGAAGGTTTCTTTATTGGAGCTATTAAACAAATCATACGTGCTCGAGAACGTGAGAAGATCAAGCGGCACGATTTCGCAGATATTTGTGTGAGTTTGCAAAAAAACGACGTCCTAAAGGATCCCGACACAGGTCTAGAGTTGAAACCAACTGATGAGTTTCTTGCCGCACAAGCGTTTTTCTTCTTCGTAGCCGGAGTCGAACCTAGTGCAACGACTATGCTTGCAACTCTCGTTGAATTAGGCAGACACCCTGAAGTACTAGCGAGAGTACACGAAGAAATTGACAGTGCCTTTGAGAAACATGGTAATATAACGCACGATGTTTTATGTAAAATGGAATACCTTGAAATGGCGATAAACGAAGGTATTCGTCTGCATCCACCTATTGGATTACTTACAAGGCAGTGTGTTCAGCACACAGTTCTACCAGTTGGTAATATCAAAATTGAAAAAGGTACCAATATTATTATTCCTACATATGGGTTGCATCACGATGAAAAGTACTTCCCAGACCCTGATGCGTTTAAGCCTGAAAGATTTTCTAAGAAAAATAAGAATAATTTAACTGAAGCAGCATATTTGCCATTTGGGAAGGGTAACAGGCTTTGCATTGGTGTAAGATACGCGCAACTGCAAGTGAAAGCTGGTCTAGTTCACCTACTACGTCATTACACAGTAATGACAATTCTCAATGATGATAAGGTGAAGTACAGGAAAGAGTTAGTGTTTTTACGAATCAAGAACACTGATTTGGAATTTATACCTCGTCTTTAAGATAGTGTAACAGATCATTATACTCATTTAAGAATTTTAAACTATAGAAACTCAAGAATTGTTTGATAAAAATCAACTAAATGTAGTTCTTTAGAAATCTTTTTTAGATTAGATTACTATTTATCTATTATTCAGATTTGAATAAAAGATAAATAGTAATACAGAAATCAGCATGGAAAGAAATATAACGATTTCTAAAAATTCTTAAACTACCGCAGTATATTAAGGCCCGAAAATTATATTTGCCTTTCTTACGAAATTATCAACGAAATTTAATGTTTTTAGAATTTCTGGATGCCGCTTCAAAAATATCTTTAGCCAGTCTTTGCTTACAAAGCCAACATCTATGTTGAAATTATGTTTTATCTTATATTTTTCGCAAATTATGAAACCTTGTCTACGAATCACCTTAGGAGTAAGTTGCATTCTAAAATTTGCAAATCTTACTCTGATTGATTCTGTTCACAAGATCGCGTATTTGTTCTTCATTCATTATTGAACTGCGTCCTAAACGTCTTATTATATTTCCACTTTTCAAGTGATTCCCCAGCGTACGTCTAGTTATGTTATATCGGTCTGCTGCAATTGCCCTAGTTCTACAGCTGTCATAGCAGAACGCAAGCTTCTTGTGAACTCGTCGTGGAGACATATCTATTCAAGTTCATCGAGTAGCAAAAATATTTGTTGAGTTGTATAAGAAAGGTAGGGTGATAAGGCCCATGACCTACTACAGTGAGCATTATTAGCCGCTTAGCATTATTTCATAACACCATCAATTATAATAAAAGTATCTCAAAGTTTTCGATAAAAACCATAGAAATTACATACAATTGAATCAAAATACTTACATTTCTTTGTCACCAATAATTATAAATTCGATTGATGTAGCGCAGCCAGCAGTACGCTGATGTCTTGGTGTACCTATCGGCCTTATGCATATGTGAGTTAAGTTAAAACCGAAATAAAATTTATTTAGCACAAGTTTTCAAATGTGGGTCTTATTACCCCCCGGGCCTTATTTGCCGCAGTACCTTATTTTTTCCAAAATTATTTAAAAACCGGTAAATTAATTAAATTCATAAGCCGCCTCAATAAATAATCAATACTTAACCTACGATTTTATTGTGATATATTGTAATTTATACTTATATAGATGGTATTAAATTCAAATTTATTAAATTACTAAATCAGTTGGGAACCGCAATAAAGTAAAACCTGCTTTTGAAAATCGTGTATTTCTGTTTGTTCCGACCTTCATCCCTAAATCCCAATTTGTTTTATCTTCTATCCTAACAAATTGAACCTGCCTACACTTTGACCAGCTTTGACCGAAGTTTCCCATTTCTACTACTCACATGAATTACAACAGTTATATTAATACTAGGTTATTCCCACGTCTCCGTTCGCTTTGGTCACGTCTACCAAAATAATGATTATCCTATATATCGGATGGAACCGAAGCTTGTAGAATTGGTGACGGCGGACCACCTTCTCCAGCGTCATCATCATACCTAGGCCGATCCTCAGACATTCCAAACCCAGAAAAACTCCAAAGTAACAGTTTACTTACTTATTTATTAATCGTTCAATTAATTAAGACAATTTTGGTAAAAACCACTTAAATCATTCAACAATTACAACAATATAAATATAACTCAAAAATAGTAACAATAATGGTGACTCAGGTGTGATCCGTGTCACATTTACTGGAGATGTTAACGGAACGAGCGCCTCGATCAGAGTGGTCCCCACTACTTAGCGCTTGCCTTTATAAAAGGTCCGCCCCACCTCACGCCTGACTCATGGTGTGGTAGTAGGTAGATGACGCATTGCCGCACGTGCACTCGTTTGTAAACAAGTTTATTCCTTTTACGCCGACATATGTATATGTTAATCTAGATCTTATCTGA
>MOOZ01000331.1:227278-246745 GCA_002930495.1 Cecropterus lyciades
GGCTGATTTACCCCCGCGGGGGTAATTACCCCCAGGTTCTAGAAGAAGGTTAAAGATATCAATTAAATGAATTATTAATTTGTTTTAATAATGAATATGTATAGTAATTTAAATAGAATATGTTATACTTTTGTAACAGCACCTTAAAACTGCCTTTTTATGAATAGACAGATAATCACAACGCAATGGTTGTATAGAGTACTTAAATATATACAATTTATATTTGTATAGTTGTTTAAGAGTAGATTATACATGATAGGATCACCTGTTCACCATAGTATCGTAAGTTAGTATTTACACTCATGTTTTTAGTGGTTTTGATAAAGTACAATTATATGCAATAATAATAATTTTAAAGTGAGTCCAGATAATTGCTTGCCTTTAACGCGTTGGGAAGTAGTGCATTTCTTCAAACGCTCTGCGTTATGAGACGTGCAATAGTCATTTTGCAACGAAATTTTGTTTATTGACAGTCATGTAAAAAATGGAATTTTCGTCTCGTTAGCATTTATTGTATATGTATTGCATTTTATAATATTTTTTATACAAAAACTAGTTTTTCCTACTTTGGGACATGATATGTATTTGAATCTGTCTTACTATGATCAAGCTATACCAATGCTTTTATTACTGGCGCTGTGTGTAAACAACCTATATTTTATTAAGTTACTGGGATGATTACACACAGCGGTATTATTTTTTGTAGTATAAAATCACATTCGTCAACCCATACAATTTCGGTTGGTGGCGTGATCATTTGATATTAATAACAGTCTGTTCAACAGTTTCCGTTCAACCCTTATATACATACCAACATAAAACAATACTTATTTACATAACAACACCCAACATAATGTTTCGAACCTGCGTGCTAACATAGTGATACTTTTCCGTAATTCACGGAAAGATGGCGCCACTGGTATTTCTGAATCATGCTATCAAAATTTTGTAAAATATTTTGCTGGTGGAACGGAGACTTTAAATGTATCTTTATTTATTAACTTACTTATGTTTATTGCTAAATATTTATGTTTATTGCTAAATATAACCAGAAATTAATAGTTAAACACACCTATGATTTGGTGGTAAATTTTGTTACATTTGCACAATGGAATAAAATACTTAAATAATATCAAATCGCTATACGTATCAGAATTATTTATATAAGAGTAATTTGTTCGTATGTTTGTAGCAATAAGTGCGTCCAATCACCAAAGAAGGAAGATGCAATTTGCAAGCATTTTTGTATATTATTGTAATTTAAGAGTTTTAATAAATAAATTATTTGTTAAATAACTTGGTGTTTCTTTATCATTTTATTTATAAAGGCTATGACTTTGGACATCTACTCTAGGGTTCGAGTTACAAATTTTTTCATCTCGTATCATCAGCGATTGAGGTACCAAACGAGAATGCAGTCCATCTGGTAAATGGTCAATGCCGTCCATGGACATCTGTAATCAACTTCATAGAAAACAGGGGTTCAATTAAAGTCAATAAATAACGCGTTGCTCATTCCGAGGACTACGATGGTCGCCTCATATATAAGTAAGCCGGCAACTACACCCTTCCACCGAAACGCAAGAACTGCTTTACGCTAGAAATAGGTGTAGCGGTGGTACCTCCGACACTCGTTCTACCACCTTGTTAGTAAGTACATCGTAAAGGACGATTTGAAATAAGAATTTCATGGCCGACTTATCTCCATCTAGATGGTTTAAAACATTTCGATGTTAATTTTAGGATAGGTAGTTATAACTTAATGTAATAAGTGTCTTTTTAATTATTTTTACCTTTATACTTACTCATTTGTAATTATTTATTTGTGTTTTGTAAATTCTCTGTTGATTTACAATGAGGGAAATAGTGCACGTTCAAGTTGGGAGGTGCGGTAACCAGATTGGGTCGAAGGTAAGTTGTATCATCCGAACAGGAACTGGTCACATGGACTTATTTAAGGATACGAGTGAAGAGGTCTTTAGTGGACTGAAGACCTGGAAAGAAAGAAAAAAATGGACCTGGAGTTCCATTTTGTTTTTTAACCATGATCTGCAGTGATCACTAAATACAGTATTTATTAATATGAGGCTGAGTAAAGCCAAGTTAAATAATTGAATCCGATTTTTTCTGGCTTACCGGATTATTACACCGAACTCGTGTGAACGTATGTATGAACGTATTTATATATTCTATTTATTAAGTTTCCATATTTTTCAGTTTTGGGAAGTAATATCTGATGAGCACGGCATCGACCCTCAAGGGTGTTACGTAGGCGACTCCGATCTCCAACTAGAGCGCATTAACGTTTACTACAATGAAGGCCCAGGATCGAAATTTGTTCCACGCGCCGTATTAGTTGATCTTGAGCCTGGAACAATGGATTCCATACGAGCTGGTCCATTCGGCAGGATCTTTCGCCCAGACAACATCGTGTATGGAGCGACAGGTGCAGGGAACAACTGGGCTAAAGGACACTTTACTGAAGGCGCAGATCTCCTCGAATCAGTTTTGGATGTTGTCAGAAAAGAGGCTGAGGGTTGTGATTGTCTCCAAGGCTTCCAACTTGTTCATTCAACTGGAGGAGGCACTGGATCTGGGCTTGGTACATTGTTATTATCAAATCTACGCGAAGAGTACCCAGATAGAATTCTCCTCACATTTTCGGTAGTGCCAAGTCCTAAAGTATCGGACACAGTAGTAGAACCCTATAATGCTACGCTGTCAATGAATCAACTTATAGAGAACTCTGACCAATCGTTCTGCATTGATAATGAGGCCTTGTATGACATATGCTTCAGGACGTTGAGGTTGGCAATGCCAACTTACGGAGATCTAAATCACTTGGTGTCTGCGACTATGTCAGGTGTCACCACTTGTTTGCGGTTTCCTGGTCAATTGAATGCTGACCTTCGCAAGCTAGCGGTTAACATGGTGCCGTTCCCGCGTCTTCACTTCTTCATGCCTGGTTTTGCGCCTCTTACGTCTAGGGGTTGTCAACAATACCGAGCTTTGACAGTACCAGAGCTAACGCAACAAATGTTTGATGCAAAGAACATGATGGCAGCGTGTGATCCCCGGCATGGTCGGTACCTAACGGTGGCTGCAGTGTTCCGCGGCCGAATGTCGATGAAGGAAGTAGATGAACAGATGCTCAATATTCAAACTAAAAACAAAGACTACTTTGTCGAATGGATCCCTAACAACGTCAAAACTGCTGTGTGCGACATACCGCCTCGGGGCCTCAAAATGTCCGCTACGTTTATTGGAAACTCAACAGCAATCCAGGAGTTGTTCAAGAGGATTTCTGAGCAATTCGCATCTATGTTTAGAAGGAAAGCCTTTCTTCATTGGTACACTGGAGAGGGAATGGACGAAACGGACTTTACCGAAGCAGACAATAATATGCACGATTTAATATCAGAGTACCAACAGTATCAAGATGCGACGATCGATGACCAGGAGTTCGAAGAAGAAGAGGAACCGGCTGGACATGATGAGAGTGACGAATAAAATTTTTATCTTATTGTGTTATTTATTTATTGAATAAATTATTTGTATATGTTGTACGTGTTTTGGGGAGATTATTGAGACTTTCTATGTCGCCGAATGAATTTGCACTGGACAATAATACGCTCAGGAATTTTGTAATTGTTACGTATGTAATATAAGTAAACAGCAGCAGTTCAAGTTCCCGGCAGTAGACATATACGGTTTGATCAAGATCGTAGATATTTTTTTTTTGCGGCTGAGTTACATATGAGGCGACCATCTTAACTTTTTGTCTATCGCATCCTTAATGGGATTCAGGTATAACCTCAGATTTATGTGGAGGTGATAACAGATGTCCATGGGATACAGGGGCCATTTACCATCAGTTACACGGTATCATTTGCTACATCGATATTATAAAAAAGGCAATAACTTTAAAAATGATTTAATTAAAAGTATTATTTAAAATAATACGTCAAAATTGATTTTCACTTACTACAATAGATGGCATTGTACATAACAATGACTAATTTTATAAAAAAAATATATTTTATTTAAATTTTAATCTCTTATTTATGTTGTGCATTATTACAATCGATAATTTAATAACTGTTTGAAAACATAATTATGTGATATTAATTTAACTAACTGGCTAGGAGAATAAAAAAGTATTCCTTCAAATATTTAAATTATGAATAAGAGTTTCTTCAGTGCGAAAAATTAGAATGTATTGTCATTATTCTTCAAGAAAATTTCGTTGTGAACACATGTCGTAATTTTGTACATTTTTTTTTACAATATTTTCATGAACATTTTATCGAAGTGAAATTCTAACTACCTATATTTTTGGCTCAAAATTACTTGTGAATAACCAAAATGAGGGAAATCGTCCATATCCAAGCCGGGCAATGTGGAAACCAGATTGGAGCGAAGGTATAACATTTCTTTCTGTTCAAAAGAAAATCTCCCATTTTACTTTTTTCGATCAATCCTCATCACAAGTAATATGTTTTTTACTGTAAAACATATTTCACACACACCACTTCCATGCGTACATACCCATACACCAAATTGTTTGTTTTAGTTCTGGGAGGTGATCTCCGATGAGCATGGCATTGACCCAACGGGCGCCTACCAAGGAGATTCCGATCTGCAGTTAGACCGCATCAACGTCTACTACAATGAAGCGACCGGAGGCAAGTACGTGCCTCGAGCTGTCCTCGTGGACCTTGAGCCCGGCACCATGGACTCTGTGCGGTCAGGACCGTTTGGACAGATATTCCGGCCCGACAACTTCGTCTTCGGACAATCTGGAGCCGGCAACAACTGGGCGAAAGGACACTATACAGAGGGCGCGGAATTAGTGGATTCTGTTCTTGATGTAGTGAGAAAAGAAGCGGAAGGCTGCGACTGTCTCCAGGGATTCCAGCTGACTCATTCCTTAGGCGGTGGCACTGGATCCGGTATGGGAACTCTATTGATATCTAAGATCCGAGAAGAATATCCTGACAGGATAATGAACACATTTTCCGTAGTGCCCAGTCCGAAGGTTTCGGATACGGTTGTAGAGCCTTACAACGCTACGCTGTCAGTCCATCAACTAGTAGAGAATACGGATGAAACATATTGTATAGACAATGAGGCGTTGTATGACATTTGCTTCCGTACTTTGAAGTTAACAACGCCGACATATGGAGATCTAAACCATTTGGTGTCTGCGACTATGTCTGGTGTCACGACGTGCCTACGGTTTCCAGGGCAGTTGAATGCAGATCTCCGTAAGCTAGCGGTGAATATGGTTCCCTTCCCACGATTGCATTTCTTCATGCCTGGTTTTGCGCCACTGACCTCCAGAGGCAGTCAACAGTACCGGGCACTCTCTGTGCCGGAATTAACCCAGCAGATGTTTGACGCGAAGAACATGATGGCAGCGTGCGACCCACGCCATGGCCGCTACCTCACCGTCGCCGCAGTCTTCCGCGGTCGCATGTCTATGAAGGAAGTGGACGAACAGATGCTGAATATTCAAAACAAAAACAGCACTTATTTCGTCGAGTGGATCCCGAATAACGTGAAAACGGCTGTGTGCGATATTCCACCCCGCGGATTGAAGATGTCCGCTACTTTTATTGGTAATACGACGGCGATCCAAGAGTTGTTTAAACGGATATCTGAACAGTTCACGGCCATGTTTAGGAGGAAGGCGTTCCTTCACTGGTACACCGGTGAAGGTATGGACGAGATGGAGTTTACTGAAGCCGAAAGCAACATGAACGACTTGGTGTCAGAGTACCAGCAGTATCAGGACGCCACGGCTGACGACGAAGGGGAGTTTGACGAAGAAGTAGAGGAAGAGTGATTGTATTGTCCCAGTGTTTTGTAATGTCCATTTACGTGTTTGTCATTCGTTTAGTGTTAGGCGTAACAGATTTTGATATATTTGTTGAAAACTTTTCGTCAATAAAATAACAAGCGATAATGATTTCTTTTCGTTTTTACTATCATTAGTGTAGCTACATAAATGAAATTTCCTGATGCTATTAAGAATTTTTGAACTAATTCTAGGACTATCTGCACGTTCATTCTCTATACGGAAAATAGATTCGAAACAGTTGCATGTTAGTTGTAAAGCCAAACACGTGGAAGCAGGAATTGGCATTTCTGATAAGTAAACCCAACTAGGATACAACTTATGCGTCAAGGCTTATCCACCATACCATAGATATATTAGACGTACGTAGGTACATGTAGGCACGTTCTCTAAGTAAAGGTGCGTTTGCAGGTATAACTACGAATGCGTCCGCCGACGTGAAGACAGGGAGACTCGTCTGTGAGGCTGTGTCTCTGTATGGGTAGGCCTACGCGTCTGCCACCGATCGGTTTGTTGTCCGTGTATTGGCGCGCATTTAATAGGCCAGCCGACTAACTCTCATTCCGAGATTCTTGCCCTCATTTGATTAACTTGCCCGGACTATAAAGGACTTCCAGCGAGCGCCCCGCATCTGTCCACGTCTGACGACGAGTCTGGAGTTGCGAATAAGTACGAACGTATGCTTATATATACATACGTACATATGCAGTTTATTATGAGTGTGCAACATACTAGACTCAAGTAGAACTTTGAATTTCCTTGTATGTTTGAATTAGACTGGTTCATACTTCTATTTTTTTCAGAATAAGGGCCAACCCACACATAGATACCACAACCACACCACATCGCAGCGTCAAAATGTAGTCAAACAGAGGCTACGTGTGAATATAGTCGCTGCAGTTTTTTGTAACTGCGTTGTGTTTCCGACAATGTCGATGAGGTAGCGTTGTCGTTGCGATTTGGTTACGTCGTGTCGGAGCAGACACAGAGGCATAGCACAACCACACGGCACCTCAGTCAAACGCAGAATGAAGCTGCGTGTCCACCGGAGCGGAGCGAGGCAGCTCAGCGGAGCGGAACAACCGAGTAATGCGTAGCGGAGGTGCAATTTGTGTCTGTCCACCGGAACGGAGCGGAGCTAAACAGTAATGCGGAGCGGGGTTGCGGACTGTATTTTGCAGTATGTGGAGCTAGGTTGCAAGTTCGCGACGAGTCATTTCGAGCTCCCGGCGGCCGCGCCCGCACTCGTTTCCCCGCATAGCTTCCCTGCACGCACTTCCCCGCTCCGCTTACCAGTTTTGTTTGAATTTTTAAACTAGTTCGCTACTCCCTGTCCACTAAGGAGTAGCGGAGATTTTGTGCAATTCTATTGATTAATATTAATCCGTTTCTCCACTCTGCTGCCTCGCTCCGGTGGACAGGCAATCTGAATAGTTCTCGGTGTCGCTGGTAGTGTTAGTGTTGTGGTTGCGATGTCGACTGCAAAATGTGGTGCGTGTGAATAGTCCTATTAATTTTTAATACAAAATATACGCCCGACCATGTGGTGTGGTTGTTGTACCTTAGAGTTCAATGTTATATTAAAGCTATCAAAAATCATTTTTAAATCCAAATCCAAAATAGTTCCGTTCAAAGTTACTCAAAACTTAAGGTAATTTTGAATGCTTTCTAAAGCCCAATTTTCTCTAAAAAAAAATTCTAAATACTCTGAAATATTATAACGCTATAAAATAAGATACTAGAAATATATACTCATTAAAAAATGTTTTACTTCCAATTCTTTTTCAATAATGACGTCTCCGCCAAAAGCCAATCATCGCACCGCACCTCTCCTCACCCCACCTCACCTCCTTCCCCTCGCCTCTCCTCACCTCACCCTCTTGTCACCATTCCACCACATTTCAGCATCTCACCATCGCTCCGTTACATATCATTAAAAATTTAAAAAATACATCGGTATAAAAGGACACGAAACATTCAACAAAACAAGGTTATTCTATTGTTATTTTAAAAATAGAAAAACTTTCAAAGCTACCCTACTTGACATGTGGTGCATCTGCTGATGCATCCGTCGACATTACAGACGCACTTGGAGGCATTACCTGTATTTATATCAATTTTATGCCTTTTTGAGAGAGTTGTTTGCCTGTTGCAAATTCTGCATGCGACATTTCAGGAAATAGACAAGCTTTGCGAGCATGTCTCGTGCTATTGTCATTAGTAGTGAGTAGTGAGAAATTCCCTATTGGAAATTTTTTAGTTTTTGGAAAATAAAAACCTATTTTTTATAAAGTAGTATACACCAAAAATACCCAATATTTATGAGACATTGATTTATTTCCAAGACATACACAAACATACAATATAAATATTTGTTATTTTTATTCTTCTAATCCCTCTTCACCTTCCCCTTCTTCGTCAAACTCTCCTTCGTCATCAGCTGTGGCGTCCTGGTACTGCTGGTATTCTGATATTAAGTCGTTCATATTACTTTCTGCTTCTGTGAACTCCATTTCGTCCATACCTTCGCCCGTGTACCAGTGAAGGAATGCTTTCCGCCTAAACATCGCTACGAACTGCTCAGCGACCCTCTTGAATACACTCTGGATGGCTGTCGTGTTCCCAATAAACGTTGACGCCATCTTCAGCCCTCGTGGTGGAATATCGCACACCGCTATCTTGCAGTTATTCGGTATCCATTCCACGAAGTAGGTGGAGTTCTTATTCTGGATGTTGACTAATTGCTCGTCCACCTCTTTCATCGACATTCGGCCTCTGAATATAGTGGCCACCGTCAAGTACCTGCCGTGACGGGGATCACATGCGACCATCATGTTCTTCGCATCAAACATCTGCAATGTCAGTTCTGGTACCGTTAGGGCTCTGTACTGCTGAGCGCCCCTCGACGTTAGCGGCGCAAATCCAGGTGTATAGAAATGTAGACGGGGGAAGGGTACCATATTGACTGCTAATTTTCTTAAATCGGCATTCAGTTGTCCCGGAAATCGCAGACACGTCGTGATGCCCGACATAGTCGCGCAAACGAGATGATTCAGATCTCCATAAGTAGGTGTGGTTAACTTTAATGTACGGAAACATATGTCGTACAACGCCTCGTTGTCCAAGCTGAACGTGTGGTCAGTGTTCTCCACCAGTTGATTGACAGCGAGCGTCGTGTTGTAAGGTTCTACGACACAGTCTGACACTCGTGCGCTAGGGAATACTGAGAAGCTTAAGATAATTCTGTCGGGGTATTCCTCCCTTATTCGGTTTATAAGTAACGTGCCTAGTCCAGATCCCGTGCCGCCTCCAAGGGAATGTGACATTTGAAAGCCTTGTAGACAGTCGCAACCTTCCGCTTCCCTTCGGATAACATCGAGCGCGGATTCTAGAATCTCCACACCCTCTGTGTAGTGTCCTCGTGCCCAGTTGTTGGCGGCACCAGCCTGACCGTAAACGAAGTTATCCGGACGGTAGAGGCATCCGAATGGGCCGGACCGAACAGCGTCCATCGTGGCAGGCTTTAGGTCAATTAGAACGGTTCTCGGTACGTATTTTCCTCCGGATGCTTCGTTGTAATAGACGTTAATCCGCTCCAGTTGAAGATCAGAGTCGCCATGGTAGCAGCCACTCGGGTCAATGCCATGCTCGTCCGAAATCACCTCCCAGAACTGCAAAGAAGTTTAAAACAGATCAGAAAATTTTCTAGGATAGCTTTTGTATTTTGGAGTGCATTAACAAGGTGGTTGTAGAACGAGTATTGGGGAGGTATCACCGCTAGAGTTTCGGTGGAATGGTGTGGTTGCCGGTTTGCTTTCATATTCATTCTTCAGGTAGAACCCCTTCTCTAAGAGTTGCTTACAGATATCCATTGGTGACTGACCACTTAACAGATGGACTGCATGCTAGTTTGTTCTTTCTAATAGAAAACGCACATTTGCATATATGAATATAGTATATTAATGTTGGGGACGTGAATTTATTACATACGTGGGTCTACGTAATGTATTGCTACATAAACTTACCTTCCCTCCAATTTGATTCCCGCACGAGCCGACTTGTAAATTAATGATCTCCCTCATCTTGAAAATTTATCTAAACCCTTGTAAAAATACTTGTGAATTTCTCAAAAATATATCAAAAAGCCCTCAATATTGAAGCTTAACATTAACTTAAAAACTAATAAAAAAATATAAAAAAAAATCAGAGACAATTCACACTGTGCGCATCTTACGTCGGATTTCAGATAAATGACCCAAAATTTTTGCTGTCAGATGACTAGACTTTTTAAATGTATTCTAGAACGAATTTAGATTTTTTTTCAAGAATGAACGCAGTAACGCGATAATGCCAGTTGCATTAATATATATTTTCCGTTCTTTCCAAAGACATATATTTTTAAATTTCCAAAAACTATATTATTAAAACATATAATTCAATAGACAGTTTAAACACTCAAAATAGATTTCCTCAAAGCTCCGAAACGTAAGAGCCATCTAGGCGAAGCTTTCATGTCACTGAACTTTCACGCAAGCTTTCCGAACAAAAAGTTCGACGCTGTTCACACAGATGTCGTTAGCTTTCAGGCTTGTTTTGTTTTCAGCAGTTGTCACAATGGCTATGGCGCTTGGAAGAAATGTCACTCAGGTAGCGAGGGGTTACACGAGGTGAATTAGTTAATCCTGTATGATGTAGCCGTGTTTAATGTGTTGTGTGTGTGTCCGAGCGCCCGCGGCGCGATGTCAGTGGCCGAGGGGAGTGCTTGTGGAGGAACGAAGCCAGTGTACTGCGAGGACAGCACGGACAGCGACAATGACACGGAGAAGAAGGCCTTGCTTCGCAGGATATCCACCAGCAAGTGCGTTGGACGGCTGGTGAGTGACTTGTAACAGGGCGTGCCAAGCGACCGCGACGCGCGGGTCCCTGCCCGGGATCCGACGGCCCCGGGATCAATTTTTAAACACTTACACTTAAACACAACCCTACTATAATGAGTACCCGGGCGCCGAGACATTAATGCAACCGTAAAATGGGTCAGAGACCGCTTTGTTTATGTATATTTTTAACCGAGTTTTGGATATAAAATTTTAGCGCTTTAAGATTTGGTTGCGTTGTTTAATGTCGCGAGGCGTAAACAACGCGGTTTACTGTAATTATATGAATATGGTTAATAAAAGACGTTCTAATAATTAAAATTTTGTTAATATATGCTCGAGTACAGAGTATTTTTAATATAACTTCATGTAGTCTTCAAGTAATTTTTCCTCTAATAAGTTTTGTTCTTGAATGTTGTGTAGTTTTATGATATTGTATTATATTTACATACACTTCAGTGTAGGTTGCGATGTAAACAATAAATACGTCAAAAATGTAATCATCGATGTCCGGCCTTTTTCTCCAAGAAATCGCGTCAAAATCGGTTCAGCCATTTCGATAACCAGTGTAGAGGAACAGACATCTTAAATTTTAAATATCTATTTGTTTCATTTTTATTTTAATATTACTTAAGAAACAAAGGACTTAGTACAATATCTCAACGCTCATAACGGTTGTTAGAAGTAGGTTTTTGGAAAAGTAACGTATAGGTATGTACCTATTATGTCTGTGCTTGAGACTTGAATTAACTCCATATTTTTGAAGGTGGTAGAAGTACACGCACACCTATTTTTGCCTTATAACAGCAGTGTTATGCGCTGATGTGTTCTGGTGTGAAGGGTGTGGTAAGGGACACATACTTTTCCGAGAAATTCCATCTTGGTCCTCAGAGGTAACAACGCATCTGTGGTTAGCCACCTTAGGTGAGACTTTGATCTCACTTAGGGTTGATTACAGATGTCCATGGGCGGCAGTAACCTCTTACCGTCAGATGGGCTGCATGCCCGTTTGCTACTTCCATACTATAAAAATATAATAAAGCTATTTTTATTTACAGCTAAGTAACTTTCGCATAGAACGTGTATAATTTATATAGATATATATAAATATTATAAATTAGGTTCTTATTACTTTGACCTATTCTAGATTTAAATTATCGTAACACCCTCGAACAAATATCACTAAAAATTAATTTGAGACATATTTGGACACTATATTTTTGTTGCAATTTTTCAGAATTAATTTGACGAAAATGTTTTTATTTCGTCCTCTTTTAAGAGAATAATTAAAAACTATAGTAAAAAAAGCCATGGTCTTAAAATAAGCGACACCCAATATCCACGTGCTGACTATTATTAACCGAAGAAAACGTTACTTTCACTCATCTTGTCTAGTTTAATATAATTATAGCATTATTTCCTGTCTTCCCGTAGATAGCAGGAAGCAATGACGCAGTCGGTTATAAATGTATATAATCAAGGAAATTTGTAATAGCATATTCCAACGAAGTTGTTTTCCTATCTATTTATTGTCGCCAACACACGGAGTTGTGAATACGAAAAAAATTTCACTCTAAAAGCCAAACTTTTATCAGTTTTTTTCATCTTATAACAAGAGTGCTATCTCATATTATCAGAGGCATTGAACTTAATCTTTAGAAGTAGCTACGTATGTATCCTGTGGTCAATCTCTGGTAAAACTCTAAGCTTATCTTGGGTTGATTACAGATGTCCATGGTTGACAAGGGCCCTTACCATCAGGATATACTACATGCTCGCTTTTTATTTCTATATTATAATAAATTAAATCCAAATCCTAATTGATATTACTTGTTAAAAGTTCTAGCTATCAGCATTAGATGGACGCACATCATATTAACTGCGAAATAATACACAAATAATCATATTGCTATACGAATTGTACGTGAATAATAAAACTATTATTAATGTCAATTGGTCATTTCGTTCGACTAATCTAACTGCCGGAAATAATACGGAAGTAATACGGAAATTGGTAGTCCGGTCGATTTTCGGTAATCACCTCATAAGACTGCTGAGGCTACCTATTTTGCTTACATCATTACGTCATTATTGCACATTTGGTTTAAAATGTCAACATTACATTATATAAATGTGAAAATATGCGAGGGATTCCTTGTATGAACTGGGGTAAGCAAGAAAGGATTATTGGAAGTGTATAGTGTGTAGGTTAGGTGAAGAGCCAAAAAATAACGATAACGTCTGTGATTTATCACTGATCTATTACTGTATGCGTAAAACCCAAATTTAGTTAAAGCATTTATTAATAATTAAAATTATTTAGTTAACGCATCTCAAATCGACTTAAAATAAGACGTCATTCTTCGTACGTTTGGTTAGTTTCATTTTTAAAACATTTAGTCAAAAGTTTAATGGTTTTTCCTTACTTGACTTATTTTTATGTAGTAGTCTTTTAGATTTGAATCTGATAACTAATTACCAATTAATTTATATTTCGTAGTTATAAAAAGCACAACTAACCACGTAATCAACAACTTTTGATGACACTAAAAGCAATTAAGTGGAACTCGCCACAAAACCGCAGCGCAGCGAATATAGACCGGATTACAAAGGAGCCACTGATGCATTGTAATTTAAAGGTTATTTATTATAAAATACGAATTTTCTGTTGACCTTTCCGACTGTTTGACAATTTTTTTGGAGTGGGCACGCTATGCCGTCGTTCCAGGTTGGATTTATTTAGTTGAATTACTCCCATTGGGTTAGTAGTCGTCAAACTTTGTCGGTGGGTCTTTATAGGCTCGTTCCTGCAGTTCCGGGATTAGAATAGAGTCATGGCATCCCCTGCCTGTCGTATAAGGGGGCTTCCGGGTTTGTCGGCGGTAAGCGTGGGACCTCGAACCGTCGAGCCAAGCGACTCCGGGAAGGACGGCGACAGTATGGTGGCATACCGCCGTAAAAACCAAACGGTCTGATTAACTCAACCGCTTCCCTGGGCGGAGCCCGATGGGGCAACGCGCTCAGAGGACTCCTGTTGCGTTCCGTTGGAGTTCCCGCAACGTCGGTTCTCTTCGCATCGTCTAGGACGGCCACCAGGGGGGTTTTAGTGCTGTCCCAATCCCACACATCTCAGCGTCGCTTCCACGGCATCGGGTACCCTTAAAAGGTTTCTCCCTGGACGTCAAAAAAAAGGATCTTTACATGTTTGAAAACATTCGACACCGGTTGGCTACTTACCTGTCCCTATTCCCTATACTGATAGGTGCTGGAACAGTGGTGGATTACGCTAGACCTCCCTTGGTCGTGGAGAAAAACGTACCGAGGAGTGAGACATTAAAGCGATGCAGCCATTCGGTGCTTTAATAGGTTATAACAAGTTTTTAAAATAAGTTTTGCAGCACAGCGTATTCCCGCGCTTTAAATTTAAACTTTTCCTGATAGTAGGTAATAAGTATTTTCGGGATTGAAATTATCCCATGATTATCGCTCAGATAGATTAGGTATTTGGAATAACTCTTACTGTCACTCAGATTAAAAAAGTCACCTTTTTTAATATTTTTTTAAACAAAACCACGCTGTCTTAATAGTTATAGTACAGAAGTGATTTCGGTATCTAATTCTCGATCAATAAACACAAACAGTCTATATTATATAACCTTGTAAAATGTAAACAAATGTACTTCCTATATTTACATCGTGTATACCAAGCATCGGGAAATATGAGACTAGACAAACATTGTTATTGTTGCAAAATATACCAAACTAATAATAACTAAATGCTTCAGTTCCGAGTTTGTTTAGGTTTATTGATGAACTTACATATATTAGTACCTATTGTCCCTTATTTATAACACAATATAAGCTCTACACTGCTGCCGTGAAACATAAATTGTTTTTATTATTTTGTTTGCAATAATTGGTACATGGCAGAGTCTTTTATTTTTAATATGAAGACCCGCGTGGCGGAGCGGTCACCATACCGGTCTGACGCGCAGTGGGTTCCGGGTTGGATCCCCGGCTAGACAGTCACCTGCACGATAAGTTTAGATTCTGTTCTGGGTCTGGGTGTTTGTGTATTCGTTTTTGTGTGTCCATGGTACCTATGATACATGAGAAAATTCTAATAAAATTTGCTATGAGTGTAGAAAACGTTTGTAATATGGAAGTAGCAAATTAAGTGGCCACTGCCGTAATCAACTGGCCTGTAATCAACCTCAAATAAGATCAGTCTTAAATGTGGTTGGTCGCAGATGCGTTGCTACTCCCGAGGACTCAGCTATATCCAGCAGGGAACCTCGAAACAATGATAGATTTCATTGTTTCACTTGGTGAGCACCCGTATCCTATTTGAGTTGATTAGAAATGTCCATGATTGACACTGAGCACTTTTGCTAGACTACATGTTCGTTTGTTACTTCTATTTCATAGAGATAAATACTAAATGTCATCATACTACAGATTCATCGTAGCAATATTCAGTAGACAGGGTTACAACTGGAAATGGTTTCACGCTGAGAGCGTAGCTCCAAATGGATGGGGTACATGTTCGCTGTATCAGAATGATAGCGTTTCCATTGATACAGTACGTCACGGCATGGATATCAGTAATAATAATATAATTTTTTCTATAGCAGCGTCTCGTATAGAAATATGATACGCTGCTATCGCTTTGAAAGGTGGTACGATCTTACATACGCGGCTTATTACACAGCTTTTCTTTAGAATGCATCGAGTTTTCTTACTCACTAAATATTTATCTATGACCATGTCGACCATTTGTAAAATGTCATCGAATATAAACCAAGCATCAAACTTTATAATTTGACGATCTGGGTACTGAGTACCTAGGCGCTGCCGTTGTAGATATAATATCAACGGCGGTCAATGGATACAAACACATAAACTGGTACGTAGGTAAATGTTATGTATATGTGTGTAACGTTCAAATCGATCATATTGCTATTTGCAAGCTGTATTTGTAGCTATTATTGTGTTTGATAAGATCCTAGAGGAATGTCTTCTTAGAATGAGCATTTTTATAATATGTTAATCATTATTTTAAACGGAACTAATTAAACAATGAAATGTCTTACTAGTTTATTCTTGCGGCTCCATCCACTTCAGTCGGGTCTATACGGGTAATAAGTATCCTGTGTGTTAATCTAGGTCATTAATTATCTGTATGCCAAATTTCAGCGAAAACTGACTAGAAGTTTTTGCGCGAAAGAGTAACAAACACACATATATCCTCACAAACTTTCCCATTTATAACATTAGTAATATTTGATAATTAATAACTTAATAAAGATTAAATCTTAAGATTAAATATCTTTCGATATTTCCATATTTAGCAATATCGTTATCGCATGCATAACTTTAAGAAAAAAAAAGAAGAAAAGGCATGTTTTTCAATTACTTTAAAACAAAAGGCAAAGGCGCTTCTACGTCTAAGGCCACTCCGAGCGGAAGTAAATGCCAGTATTTATAGCCACTATAGTTGAAAAAGTGGAAAAAGAAAAGGTAGCTTAACGCTGCGTTCGTTAATTAGTGATTTAATCTAGCTCTCGGATCTCGGATCGTTGATGATACCGGAAAATTGCCGTGAATTTCTTTACAACTACATTTTCTGAGTTTCACTTAAAGTTAAATTTATATTTTTTTACACTTTATTTTTCGATTCTGTTTGATATGAAACTACATACAGCTCTATAATTTCGGTGGTCAATAAAGAAATATTTCAGATATCAAGTAAAATTTTGAACGTTTGGTTTTCAAGAAGAAAGTTTTTCTCATCTTCATTAATTGTTAAGAAACTAAAATTCATCGTTGTTTTTTTTTATTTTGTGCTTTTTGTTTTTGAGAGGAAACCTTCAAATGGTATCCGTCTTCGTAGGAGTGATGGCAGGTTATGTAGGATTTTTACTCACTAACACTTCTCCGGTGGCCGTCTTCGGCTCTGCAAAAAGGGCTGCGGGATCCCCAATGGAACGTAACCGATGTGTTTATTATTTTGTACCTAAAGCAAAATCAGAAATTTAAAAAGAAGATAAGAACGCGTTCCTGTATTATACGAATTATTTTTTATATCTTCCATAATATGCGTTATATTAGGAACTAGCTGAGCTCCGCAGTTATACCCGCGTTTAAAAAATGTAACTTGACATAGTTCCATATACGTGTGTAGTGCGCGCGCGGTTTTCCTATGTTTTAAGTTTTTATGCGTAACCCAAATTAAATTTTCTAAAATAGAAGTAGCCTAAGTTACGCCTTATGATATCAGCTATCCAACAGTGAAAGTCCCGTCAAAATCGGTTGTAGTTTCAGAAATTACCTAGAACAATCAGACAGACAGACAAAAAATTTAGTGATTGATGTTTTGTTATCATTATCGTGTATACTTCCATAGGCATTTCATAAAAAGTTGTTCTTTTAATGTTACAAACAGACACTTCAATTTTATTCATATGTATAGATTGTAGGTAGTTTAGGCATGTAGTCAGGATACCTATTACATTCAAACATACATACTCTCAAAAGCAGGACAGACGTATGGATAATCAGCGTAGTCCTAAGGCTACATTTATATCAGATCATCAGGCGAATTTGCTTGCCCGCCAATAGAGCATACAAACCCTTTGTAAACGCTTAGTCGTTTGATGCGTGAATTTGCAGTCAACAGTTGACAACGTCGATTTCGCAAGCCCCGAAGCAATTTCGACTGATCGCATCGATTTGTTCCTGTTGACTGCCTTCTTTAAATGCGGCAGGCAACAGCGCTTTATTCAAGCCGAATTTGCTTACCGATGCTGGCATTAGACAATGTTGAAAGGCTTCGGCATGACGGAGTCGTTTGGCTAATTTAGCAGCTTACCTGCTGTAAACAAGCCCTAACTATAATAAAAAAAACGAACTTTGTTTTGGTAAGGGCCTTGAAATGTGCTAGGACAACGAAACTGTGCTAACAAGTAACACTTCCATAGTTATTTATTTATTTATAGTATTGAAGTAGCAAACGAGCATGCAGCCCACCTGATGGTAAGTGGCTACTGCCGCCCATGGACATCTGTAATCAACCCTTGGTGAGATCAAAGTCTCACCTAAGGTTAGCCACAGATGCGTTGTTACCCCTGAGGACTGAGATGGAATGCCTCGGAAAAGTATGTCTCCCCTACCCCACCCTTCTGACCAGAACACAGCAGCGCACTGCTGTTATAAGGCAGAAATAGGTGTGGTGGTGCTTCCGGAGTTCTACCACCTTAAAAAACACTGTTTATATTGGGTCTTTACCTATGAAACTGCCGTTCTGCCGTACTGGCCATTTCTAATCAAATAATTTCTGGCTGACAATTTTTTTTCAAAAACATGGAATTCTTTTTTCTAAAATCGTCATTTGTTTAATGGTTAGTGTTTTGATTTTATCGCATTCGAACATTTTTCGTCGTCATGGATAAGTTAAAAATTCCAGTAATTATGGAGTATGAGTACCGTCGTGGCAGCAAAGCGGCACAAGCGGCACGCAACATCAACGATGTTTACGGAGCGAACACTACAAACGAACGCACCACCCGTTATTGGTATTCCCGCTTCCATTCTGGAATATTTGACCTGAAAAATGAACCCCGTGATCGTCCGAAAACGTTGGTCGACAATGATGAATTTAAGGCGATTGTGGAAGCTGATGATACTCAATCTACGGCTGAATTAGCTTTCGACGTTAGCATCGAAACAATATTGGTCCATTTGCGTCAAATTGGCAAGTTAAAAAAGCTTGGCAAATGGGTACCCCACGAAGTCAACGATCGCCAGCACGAAGTATGCGTCGAGATGTGCCTTGTACTGCTCAATCAGCATACAAATGAAGGAATTATGAACCGCATTGTTACTTGTGACGAGAAATGGATCCTGTTCGACAATCGTAAGCGCTCAGCAAGTTGGTTGGACTCTGGTTCAGCACCCAAACAATGCCCTAAGCGAAAACTTACCCCCTAGAAAAGTGATGGTCACTGTTAGGTGGTCCAACGCGGTGTAATTTATTACACTTCTTAACAAACGAAATGAGCATTACTGCAGATGTGTATTGTGAAGAACTGAACACAATGATGGAGAAGCTCGCACAAGCTTTGGTCAATCGTTCGGCTCCACTGCTCCTGCACGATAACGCGCGACTCACCACGTACTCACACGATCTTGCGCCTACACTACAGACTTCAACTTTTTCCAGAATTTGGAAATCTTCTAGTTTTACCAACTAAAACTAATTACCAAATACCCATACCCAAAAGGCAGTACAAAATGCCTTTGAAGAATATGCTGCCTCCCGTCCAGCTGATTTCTTCAAAAAGGACATCAATAAGCTACCATACAATATGCGTTGGCAAAGATGCATTGATTGTTAGGGTGATTACTTTGATCAATAGAAATATAAAATATAGAAAAAAATACGCTTCATTTATTTCATGAAAAGTAGCAATTTCATAGGTAAAGACTATTATTAAAACAAAAAACAGCAGTCGGGTTTAAAAACGTTTGATTGCCTTCAGTTAATTGTTTTTAAGCATTCGATTTTAATTTTTATAATAAGATACTTAATTTAACGCATAAAAAGAGTTTTCATTAATAAATAACATAAAGTATTAAAATATATTTTTTAATGATCTATTTCCTAGCTTTTATTTAACACTCTGTCATGATGATCAAAAAAATCGTCCCTTGCCACACTTTTTATTGTAATGA
>MOOZ01000331.1:258820-269494 GCA_002930495.1 Cecropterus lyciades
CCCACTTTTGAAACATTCTTCATTGGTGCACCGCTCCTGTTGGTCTTAGCCTAATGATATATAGCCTATAGCCTTCCTCAATAAATGGGCTATCTAACACCGAAAGAATTTTTCAAATCGGACCAGTAGTTCCTGAGATTAGCGCGTTCAAACAAACAAATAAACAAACAAACAAACACTTCAGCTATATAATATTAGTATAGATATATCTAACGTTAATGCGGAGGGGCCAATTACTGGAAAGTAGTCACCGTCGTCTATAAACATTTGCAACGCCAAAGGAGTCGCCAATGCATCGCCGGCTTTGAAGGAGAGTTCTTTTTGCACCTTTCTAAAGCCCCGTGTCATAGCGCTCCGAGAATACCTCAGAAGGAAGCTCGGTCCACATCTTGCACGTTCACGGCAGGAAAGAGCTTGCAAACCGAACGGTACAGGGCCTCCACAAGTCTAGTTGATTTATTTATTTATAAGTTTTTATTTTTTATACGGTAACATTACAGTAATCATATATTTGAAAATGAATATTACAACAATCGCAGCAATCAAACTCTCAACATCCCTCTTTTGATTCGGGTGTTAAAAATAGAATTAAATAATTGATGTGGGTGGAACTTCATCCTACAGTGCGTGGTGCGATGGAGGAAGGGTGATGTGGGCACTAGGTCAGACTCCCTCAGAACTCTTACTATTGTACAGCCCCGTATAACACGCGATTAATTATTTATTTAGGAACGTATAATTAAAATTAAAATATGTATTGATGTTGCGAGATAAAATTAATGTCCGTCAGATTGAGAGTTTTATTATGAAGAAGTATGTAAACATTCGTACATATTTACGATAGGGTCTGTAGGGAATTATCTAGTCCTTAATTTAAAAATGAATGTAACATAGTGTAAGCTAGGTTTTATATCCGCGGGATCGTTGACCCGCGGCGGTGGGTGTATTATTATCATTGGACACGTATACGGTTTGGCGGCGCGCCAACAGAAAAACTTTATCATCAATGGCCGTGGGTACGATACAAGATACGGAAGCTATTGTTATGTAACATCTTTATATGATATTAAAATAGTGTACGAGCATTAGTACGCGAGGGAGTTGCCGTTGCCGCTTTAATTGAAAGAAAAAAGAAAGAAACCTTCTTCTTGCTAATATTATAAACGCGAAATTTTGTGTGGTTGTATGTGTGTTTGTTATTTATTTTAGCAAAATCTACTTGGTCGGATTTTGCTTAATCTACACAAGAAACACAAATAGTTTATGACTTACACACTTACAATTTTTAAGACATGATAAAATAATGTAGGTATACAGTATCTAGGCAAACGTCACCGAAGTGGGTAGGGAATGAGCTAGCCAGCCACAACCTGGAACATTTTTTTTATAATATGTAAGTAGCAAACGAGCCAGCAGTTCATCGTTGTAAGTGCCCATTCTATGTCCGCGGACATTTGTAATCATCTTTAGATATGATTGGTCTTGCCATAGGTTGGCCACAGATGCTACCCCTCGCGATTAAGAAGGTGGTGGAACTTTTTGTGGTTCGACTCCGTAAGCACCACCGCCACGCCTATTTCTGACTAATAACAGCAGTGTTATGCGCTGTTGTGTTCTGGTCTGAAGGGTGTAGTAAGGGAGACATACTTTTCTGACGCATTCCATCTTAGTCTTAGGTAGCAACGCATCTGTGGCTAACCTTAGATGAGACTTTGATCTTACGTAGGGTTGATGTCCATGGGCGGCAGTAGTCACTAACCATCAGGTGGGCTACTTGTTTGCTACTTCCATACTATATAAAAAAAAGATACTTCGGGTAAAAATATCTCCCTTACTGCTCTCTTTACATTAGAACACAGCGTCGCGTAACATTTGCTATTATGCAAAGATAGATGAGGCGATGGTGCCATGGAAGTCGAGCCACAAAGGGTTTCTCCTTCATTATGTTAATATATTAGAGAACTATTTTAGAACGCGGTTTTTCAGTTAAATACTCACTTATTACTTCTTAAACACCGGAAACATTTAGGAATCAGGCATGTAGAAAGCTTTATTTATTATGTAACATTATGATATATAGGTGCGTAATCGAGTACCTACAGGTAAACTATTGAATGGTATTTTTGTAAAGAGGTCAGGTAGAAATTTTATGTATCTGGTTTGGCCAACGGGACACGGAGTGTACTGTTATTCGCCTTGTTTGTTAAAAGGGAGCCGCTCCCAGCAACTGTAGTACGCGAAAGAAAAAGATTGCAACGTATACTTTACAAGTGACAGAAACAGTGTAGTTCGACTGGGGAGGTACCATCATCTCACCTATTTCTAGCGTGAAGCAGTTCTTACGTTACGGTGGAAGGGTTGATGTCGGTTCATTTATATATGAGGCGACCACCCTAGTCCTCGGGTTTATATATATTTTTAGATTGGTCTATTTACTAGCTTTCATTTGATACCCATATTGTCGTAATAGTAAAAAAACCGTCCCCCTCCTTTCCCCCTTTTTCCTCTATTTCCAGGCGCCATTTTTAAAATTATATAGCCTAGATCACTTTCCAAACGAAGACAATTCTAATGATATGTCATACGTCACAATCCGTCAAGCCGTTTGGGCTGTAGCGCGTGCCAAAGAAATTGACATACAAGCAAACATACATACATACGCTCGAAATCATTACCCTCCTTCTGAAACAGTCTGGTAAAAACTGCTAAGTGCAAATCGATATTGATTATTAAAATGTCTCAGATCATTCTGTCTTGAGGTTTACATTTATTGAGTATTTGGAGCACTTAAGGGAAATATTGTTTCTAAAATTAATAAGTAAACTGACACTCCACGTAAGTGGACTTGAAATATAAATGGAAGGATTGTGTGTGTTGACAATTAGTGAATCGGTAGGCAATGGTGTAATGAATCCATTTGTCTATTGTAGATTGTAAAATGAGAAATATATTACACTAGCAGACCCGACAGGATTTGTCCTGTCTGAACTGTGAATTTTGAATTCGAATTTGTAAGACTGACAGTTGTATCAAACGCCATAAGGTTAGGCTTTAGTGATTTTTTAATTCATTGCGCAACTTTCCTAACTAATTTTTCATCATAAAAACATGCTTCTGACTCAACAGAACAAATCGGTCCAGCCGTTCACGCGTGATATAGCATCGCGCGTGAACGGCTGGACGAAGGGAAATAGGGTTTATTTCTATATATATAGATTGATCATAAATTTAAAAAATCATCAATTTTAAGTTAAATGTACACTATTACCGGAAAAAGACATAATTATTTTAAAAGATAAAAACCAAAAGCATTGTTTAATTTTTACCTATCTCTCCTGCAAACTTAGCGTTTTTGTGTTGTGTAATTATTCAAGCCGCGATATGTTTATATTTTTATGCTAGAGGCAAAGGACCAATTTGAGAGAAGTACCTACTAGTTATAAGTCACTCAGTTTCATATAAAACAATCTAACTACTAATTATCTTTATTCAATCGATTAATAATTTCCCTAACATAATTAGGCCAAGCACCTCGTCTCGATTATACATAAAGAAAAATGATGATTCTTACGACGATGACTTTGTTAGTTTTCATAGAAAAAATGCACACACAATACAAGATCATTGAACGTGCGTTATATTTTTTGTCATAATTAAATTTGCTTAAAACAATTGCCATACCCTAAGGATTGCGTTTACTTATCCCGGTTTAAGAATCCTTACAGGAATTTCTATTATTTATTTCTGCCTTATAACAGTAGTGTTAAGCGCTGCTTTGTTCAGTTTGAAGGGTATGGGAAACAAAGGTACTTATCCGAGGCGAACCAATTTAGTTTTTTGGAGTAGCAAAGCATTTGTGGCTAACCCCCGGTACTGGGGGTTAGCCACCAATACCCGGTACCGGATACTGATCTTGTCTGGGGTGGATTACAGATGTACATAGCGACAGTGGCCACTTATAATTGGATAGACTGCATGATTGTCTGCTACTTCGATATTATATAAAAAAATATATTTAATACAATGTCATTTACATTTCTGCCTTATCTAGATTTAACCGGGAACCCTTATTGTTACACGAATAATCCCATGAAGTCTTCAATATGATTTAGCTAGAACCGACTGCAAACACTAGCAGACTTAATTAACAGAATTGATTTAACTTTGATAAGTAGAACCAGTACGATTTTAGACTAATATTATCGCGGAATTGATACATTTTAATATGTTACGGGTACTCACGATATGCGGTTTTGAATTTCTTTTTGCCGATATTTCGATCTAGTTACACGGATCTTGGTCACGGCGAAACCGCATATCGTGAACCATGAACCAGTACGACTCAACCAGGGACTTTTTTATAATACGGTAATAGCAAACGAACATACAGTCCAGCTGATAGTAAGTGGCCATTGCCGTCCAAGGATACATGTAAATAACCCCAGGTAAAATCAGAGTCCTACCTGGGGTTATCCATAGATGCGTTGCTACCCCTAAGGACTAAGTTGGAATGCCTTCGATAAGTATATGAACGGGGATCGAACTTGGAACCCACTATGTTAGGTCGATATGGTGACCGCTACGTCATGCGAGTCGTCAATGCGCATTCGTAAAGCTTGATTTGTTTTGTTACTGTTATGTTACTTTTTCATTTCATCATACATTCATTTCTATTTGATGCGATATCAATTACATTTTGCAAGGTGGTAGAACGAGTATGGTGTGACTGAGGAGCACCATCAGTTCTTGCATTCAAAGCAGTTCTTGCATTTTGGTGGAAGGGTGTCATTGACGTCTCATTTTTATATGAGGCGACCATCTTAATCGTTGGGAGTAGCAACACATCTGTGATTGACTTCAGATAGAATCCCTGTTCTATATGAAGTTGGTTACACATGTCCATGGGCGGCGGTGACTACTTCCCATTATGTGGCCTGCATGATCGTTTGATACTTCTAAATTATGAAAAAAATGTTGTCTGTAAAGTCGATTACGGACGATAGTTTTACGTGATAACGTCATAAATAAACTTTGATGAAAAATTGCATTCTTTTTTGAATTTAATTGGATTATTATGATTGAATTTTGTATAATACAAAATAGGAGTTAACTGAAAATTATAATTTTTCGATAAATTAAAATTTATTTAGACTCGTTAAATCATTCTTTTTACTTAAATCATACAGATTATTTACAAGTAACAATGTGCTATTAAAAATTTATTTACAACTTAGATACATACATGCTCTCGCTTGCACTCTCAGGCTCAGGCTGAACATGACACTTTTCGTGCGTGCAGTCGGTGTTCATCGATTTATAAGATGTTATCACGTAAAAATACCTGGTTATAAGTCAAACAATAGAACTAAAACTTATTGGACCTTAAGCTACGCGATATTGAGCGTTGTGTTGTGTGGATTGGCCATTAACGAACGCTAGGCATGAGCTCTTGAGTTATAGGTAGGCACTTAAATCTTACTCGAGAGGCCCATTTGTACGATCTAAATGCAGATAGCTTTTCAACCACTCGTGCTTATGTTAGTTATTAGCAAGAAACGCTTATTAAGGCTTTGTGAAGAGAACGATGTGGAATTACAAGCACTTATTTGATGATGTTGTTAAATGACTGTTGTTGATATGTTAAATGATGATGTTGTTGAATGAATGAGATTTGTAATTCTTTAAATACTTTTACCTTCTTTTACCACACCCTTCTGACTAGAACACGACAGCGCATAACACTGCTGTTACGAGGCAGATATAGGTGTGTTGGTGGTTCTTCCTGAGTCGAGTTCTACCACGAATAAATAAATATTGAAAATTCTAAAGTTCAAACGTAGTAAAATCCATAAAATGGAAATAAAAGTGTTTTTGGTAGAATAATTCGTAGGTCAGCCGATGAGGCTACTGTCACACATATATCTTATCTATATAAATAATGCCGTCAAGGGGTATGGTAGACTTGAATGAAACCTTACCTAAATAATAAAACATCAAAAAATATTGATTTCGAGTCGACAACATATATCCGCAAAATTCGGATTATCGAGTATTTTGTTAAATTCGAATGGTGCAAATAGTCGCCATATTGGCCACTCGGATGCCATCTTGAATTTTATTCCTTAAAGCCGATTCACCTAATAATATGATAATAAAAATACAATAATTGCTTTGAACCAGCAATAAAAAAATATATATTTTTTACCTGGAAGATGATATTGTTAATGCAGATTGCTACTACAGAACTTTCTTTAATGTATCTTACTGGTACACATCTTATATTACATTAATTAATTGGGACAAATAAAACTTTTCTGTTTTGCCATTCAGTAAGACCACGCTATGTATATGTCAGTACTCTATGTCTATAGACAAAAAAGTGAGTGTGTATGCGTGTAACAAATACGTGTGTTTGTGCGTGTCATATGCATGGTAGTGTGTGAAATGTTTTAATTATTGATTTAATGTACTTTATAAGCATTATTATTGAAACATATTAGCGTTCTGCACTTCTTCTACATATAAACTATAAGCGTGCCAAATTTCATAGTCTGTCCGCGCAATTTTTGTAAAAAGGGGTCTAAAGTCTTAGCTTCACGTATAAATATAATGATAACACGTTTTGTTTTCTTTTGTTTCAGCTTAAAATAATATTATTAAAAGCTTTTATTTAATTTACAATGTTTGTAAGCATGTAAGTAAACATGTTTAAGTCAAATTTTATAAGCTGAATTTAAGCCGCTTCTCAGTGTCCGATTGTTTCAAATTTGGAACATACCTTTAGTTTTGATGACAATACAATTATATGTAATGAATATTGTTGTTCATCTAAAATAGCCGCCGTTAAAAAATGGGAGATTTTCGTCCAACCCATTTAATATAGGTATCAAATGAAGGGGCTTAACATGTAAAATACAATACACTATTAAAAAAAATTAAATCCAAGATGGCCGCGAGAACAAATCTGAAAATCACAGACCTAAATTTTAATTAATGTAATGTGTAAAATCTCCTGACAAGCTTTTATATGATATAAAATTGTATAATGCAACAAAATGATGGATTTGACTACTACAAAGTCTATTTTTTTTTGTTTATCGTAATAAAAGCTTGTTTTTAAAAATACTTTTTATATTAATTAATTTTTTAACTTAGTCGATTCAGATAGACAATAAATTGATATTATTAGGAAACGCGAGTATTTATAATAATATTAAATTACAGACAGGCACTTTATTTTATTCGTATATACGAGTACATTGTTTCAATACAATACATTTCAGACTGTTTCCGATATCTTCACTCTACCTTTGTATTCCGTAGAACATTTAATAACAGAATATATTCAGCATCTGATAGAACAAAACAGGAAACGTAAGGAAACTATATTATAAGGGTACATAACATAATAAGGACATTCGCAAAATAGCGAGATTTATGCAAAAATTAAAAATAGGTTATGATAAGTAGTGTCTGAGGTTCGTATCCCAGGTACGCATAAGTTTCAAATTTCAATTAATCAAATTATATGTCACTCGCTTTAATGATGAAGGACAAAATTGCGATAAGGCCTAAACGCCTAAGAGGTCTTTGAAAAAAAAAGTGTGTGTCATCTTAAGAATAGATCATCCGTTAGACTAGAACACAGCAGCGCATAACACTGCTGTTATTGGGCAAAAATAGGTATGGTTGTTGTGCTTCCGGAGACGAACCACAAAGTGCTCTACTACCTTTAACTAGGCTATAAATACAGTTATCATTAGTCGTATACTTCTTGATAATGAACACTTTAATTTTTTCGTTCCACAGCCGGTGGTCAAGGAGGGTCACCTGATGAAACAGACGCGCAGCTTCCAGAGATGGCAGCGGCGCTACTTCAGGCTTCGCGGCCGCACGCTCTACTACGCCAAGCAGAAGGAAGTAAGTAGTTTTTTTTTTACAGTAAGGAAGTAGCAAACGAACATGCAGCCCACCTGATGGTAAGTGGCTACTGCCGCCCATGGACATCTGTAATCAACCCTAGGAAAGATCAAAGTCTCACCTAAGATTGGCCACAGATGCTTTGCTATCCCTGAGGACTAAGATGGAATGCCTCGAAAAAGTATGTCTCCCTTACCACACCCTTAAGATCAGAGTACAGCAGCGTATAACGTATTGTTATTAATCAGAAATAGGTGTAGCCGTGGTGCTTCCGGAGTCGAACCACGAAGACTTCTACAACCTTTAATAGTGTAATATTTTGAAGGTACAACTCTATGTGGTTCGACTTTGGAGGCACCATCATCATTCTAATGACTGTCTAGTATCAGGAATGTTAAGCGGTGCAGTGTTTTGGTCAGACGCTTAGGGAGATATACATATCCGAGACATTCGTGGTTGATTACTTGGTCTACAGGAGTAGCAACGCATCTGTGGCCCACATCGAGTAAGACTCTGATCTTATCTGGGGTTGATTACAGGATCCATGGCCGACAATGGTCACTTATCATCACGTGGCCTGCATGATGGTTTGCTACTTCAATATTATAAAACTAGTAACATCGTTAAAAACATCAAAAGAAATACCCGCCTGCTTAATACGAAATTTTTCTTCATAATGACATTTATTTAAGTTTACACTTATATGAGTTTTTGTCAAGATCGTCAAGTAAAAGTGTTACAATATGTATATTTTTAGATTTTAGTCTATTTACTAGCTTTCATTTGATAACCATATTGTCGCAATAGTAAAAAAACATTTCCCTCCATTTTCCTCTTTTTCCAGGCGCCATTTTTAAAATTTAGATAGCTTATGTCACTTTCCAAACTGAGATGAGTCTAATGATATATCATACGTCACAATCCGTTAAGCCGTTTAAGCTGTAGCGCCTGCCAAAGAAATGGACATACATACAGAACAAACATACATACATACATAAGCTCGAAAAACATTACCCTCTTTCTGATACAGTCGAGGAAAAAAAGAGTAGCGCGTATTTACTTTTAACATCGATCAAATATAAAAAATAGTTTAGTTGACCAATAAGCACATAAAGTCGTTATCGATGTACATTCATACGTACCTATTTTTCTTGTTTCATCAATGACCGGTCCTATGTGAACACATTAAAGTGTTTTTAACTGTATGCATACGCGTAGCGACCAGTGCTTCCAGATCGTGATTATAAAATTACAGTATTTTCTACTGAAAATCACAGAATTTTGTACAAAGTTAAAGTAGATGATATTTTAGGATTAATTTTGGGTCGACGAAAAAAAAAGGTCGTCTACCCACTTACCCTCTTTTCCACTTTCCCTGGGTTTGTGCAATTTGACAAAATTATTTAAATAATAAATAAAATAAATAAAATTACTGTATACTATAATGATCTAATACAGTATCAGTAAAAATGGTGAAAATACAGTAGATGTACTGTAATTATGTACTGTAACAGTGCATCTGGAAGCACTTGTAGCGACGCATCTGTGATTACAGATGTCCATGCGGAGTATTGGCCAATTACTGCATTCTAGGTTGCTACTCCTTTCTGTACATATAAATAAAATTGAAGTGTCTGTTTGTAAAATCAAAATAACACCTTTTTACCAAATGCATATGGAAGCATATATGATACTGATAACAAAACATCAGTTATTAAATTTTTTGTCATTCTGTCTGTCTTTTTGTTCTGGGTAATCTCTGAAACCGTTGGACCAATTTTGACGGGACTTTCACTGTTGGATAGTTGATATCATAAGGCGTATTTTAGACTACTTCTATTTCAGAAATGTAATAGGGGTTCCGTACAAAAAATAAAACGTAAAAAACCGCGTGCGCTCTACGCACAGCCATCGCCACTACCGCTAATGTCAGTCCTGTCTTAAACAATGCTGTAATGTTAAAATCGTATAAGGATTAAAATTTCGGCTATGTGTAACAATGTCAAATAACATTTTCTAAACGCGGGTAAAATCATACATTACATAGTTTTAGGTAAATTAATATTTTCTGCCTAATCCATTTAAGTTTGCTAATACAATCAAGCGTTATAATAAAAGAATTGTATATTGTCTGAGCATTCACACGTTAATGAGTGATTTGTGAGCTCATTAAACATTAATAATGCGTGCGTGAGCTTAACAACGGGGAATTGAATAAAGCTGTTTACTATTAGTTATGTTTGATTGAATAATGATTATTATATTGTACGTTATAAAATTAAAGCATGAAATTATCTAAAAGATTTGAATTATGAAGAAACAGAGTAATGAATATGCTATGTGTTAATCTAGATCATACACTGTGTTGACGCCGCGAACGGAACGCAATGATTACAAGCATCGCCTTATATGGTCAAAAGCGATAAATTGCGCCTTGCATCGAATAGGCCCTTATATGGTCACGTATGCTCCATCAACCCCAGAGCCACGTGCCACGGCTCGCCAATCAGCTACCAGAAGACGGAAAACACGCTGACCATTTCATTCGCTATTCGCCATTCGCTATCGCCGAATGACCATCCGCCCGTACGCCTATATATTCGCGTTTACTTGTAATAAACCAATTTAAAGTTGCAAGTCCTTTTTATTTAAATATCTTAATAAAATCTTGCTCTCATCAAGAACACACTGTAGGCCAACGAAATCCGACCAGTACTATTTGCGTGAAATAGTAGATAATAAACACACATACAT
>MOOZ01000331.1:329973-340887 GCA_002930495.1 Cecropterus lyciades
TTGTGAATTTGTATACTTTACTCATTATTACGAATTTATGGAGGCTTCAGGTGCCTTTATCTTACCGATAATGGTGGGTAATTCGAGTACTAATTAATAATTTTATTATTTTAATATGTAACGGGTTCTCATGCGGTTCATGATATGCAGTTTTTTTATTTACTTTTTGCCGATATTTCGAACCAGTTACATGGATCGTGGCACGGCGAAACTGTATAAATACATACAAAAATATTAAAATATCAAACTGTAGAACATCTTGAAATGAATGAATTCCGCGACTGTATAAATCTAAAAACATAAATAAAATATGTTATAAAATTGTAACATACATTCTTACGCACCATATTTTAAATTATTTGTGATTAACAAAAACTGAGCGAGTTACTTGAGTATCGTTCCCCAGCATTATCATTACCGCCTACGAAGTGAAAGAGGGGAGGTGTTCCCAAAATTAATTGAATGTAACGAAGTGTGTATTTTCAAATTACATCGTTTAATTTAAACGAATATCAGGAAAATCTTACAACGTCTTATGAAATTAAAATGTTTCGTACATTAAGGGTTGACAAAGGGGGGGTTTGGTAAGAAAATATTAACTAAAAGTGAATTATTTGTTGTTTTGCGCCGCGTCGTCTTAATAAAAGCCTTTAGAAATTTTCACCCGTTTTAATGATAAGTGATAATGAGTGTATTGGAGACGACTATTTTTGCGTTACTCAGCAGTGCATCCAGGGGAGGGAGGTGGGATAACACGCTCAAGCTCCACGCGTACGATAGTTCTTGCAAGATTTAATTTAATTTGACAAGATTTAACTCAACTGTTAATTAATATACCTATGAACATGAATGCTCACGAAAAGTAGCTAAGAAGAACCACGAAGGTTCGTAAAGACGAAAGAACCACATCTCGATCCCGATTCTATATTAGATCCTAAAACGTTTCTCCAATTGGTTCAGTCCTCAAGCAATCAATATGGAGGGATTTTTTGTTGATTTGGCTTTGGCATCATATATTGTATGTATGTAAACATACAAACAAGGCAAGCTGCAGATTTTCTTGGCGTGGTTGGCCGTTCACGGTTTGATTTATCTTCCGTGGATTTGGTAAAATATTGTAAATATATATTTTTTTGGCAAATTAACAATTTCAAATTAGCCATTTTTTTATAAAATGGACGTAGTAAGCGAGCATGCTGTCCACCTGATGGTAAGTGCTCATTACCGCCCATGGACACCTGTAGTCAACCCCAAGTAAGATTAGGTCTTACGTAAGGTTAGCCACAGGTGCGTTGCTGCCCCTGAGGACTAAGTATGAATGCCTCGGATAAGTATATCTCTCTTACCACACTTTTCAGAACAGAACACAGTAGCGCATAACACTGCTGTTAAAAGGCAGAAATAGGTGTGACGGTGGTGCTTCCGGAGTCGAACCACAAAGAGGTCTACCACCTTCAAATAAATATGTTACTCCTATATAATTTAAGACTAAAGCTTTCGTATCAAAAGATAGTAATAAAGGTATACAATAGTTTGTATACCTTAAGATATTTGGCGTTTTGGACAAACTCCATTAAAATAGATGATCACTTAACGACATGAAACTTCACATTAAGTAACAAGCACTTTATGGATATTTTCCTTTTACACACTTTTCCAGCTTCGTTGTATCGTATTAGAGGGTTTTTAAATATTTTCCGCGAGACATCGTATTCGGAGTGATTGTGATTTTTTGCAAACAACCTCAAGATCGACGGTGATTTATATTGTACACAATGAAACGTCAAACAGGTGAATAAAAAATAGAGTGTCTCTCGAGCGAGCGGATCGAAGACGACCTACTTCGAGCGAGCGGGCCCGAGCCAGCTTTTATTAAAAATCTATTGTATGAGAATTCTTTTCTTAGCCTTTTTCGATTTTTGTAAAGATAAACGTTTCTTTAAATTAATATGCATGCACACAATATAAGTAAAAAGTTCCGCGTACACTGAATATACCAATACATTTCCAAAAAATGTATAGTTTTAAGGATCGAGAATAAAAAATAATAGACATTTCAGACATTTCATATACAGAATTTTGTGAACCGAAAACACTCTATTTGTAAACTTATACAAAGTCTATATCTTAACTTAACATTTCGTTTCTTTCATTAAAATCTATTTACTCCATCAAAACTTATTCCAATTTTAAACGATTTTTAACAGCTTTTATTAGCTTCGGCCGTATCTATGAATGATTGTAACGGAATCTTTGAACGCGATTTTTACGATTTTTATATATATATATATATGTCGGACGTTAGTTACGACGGTAAATGAAGCGCAGCACGAGTTCTGACAGATGGCAGCACCGTCGTAAAAACGTCGAACGATACTCGCATAACTTCGTGCTACAACACAGTTTAAGTGGGGCGGTATGCGTGAACGGCGCTCAGTTTCCAATTCCACGCTGCCGCCGTGGAGAGCGGTACCTCCACTCTAAGAACTGTTATTCGTTTCGTTTGTTCGCTGTGGTTTATATTGTACTAAATTGTTAACGTAATGAAAGTAGTTATAGAGTATTTTCTGTATCTCTTTAATAAGGGTGGAATGTTTGTATGAAAGTCCCCTAATTTTAATGAAAGCTCAATAATACTTAGTATTTATATAATACTTGGTGATTTAATATAAAGGACTATTGAAGGCGGAACAGGGGATGATATTTTTTTAGAAGATGGCCAATTTTTTTGCAAACTTAATTTAACTTAGTATTTTTGTTTGTGGTTTGATATAATGAAATACTTTTTTCACTATTTTTGAAATAACAACCCCTAAGAGATCTAATAGGGGTTGAAAGTTTGTAAGGATGTTCGTAAATTTTAATGCAACCAATATGGAACTTAGTATTTGTCGTTTTGATTTGATATAATGAAAGATTTATTTGAACCAGTTTGAAAACTCAATTTATAAGGGGGTGAAATAAGAATTGGGAGTACGTTTGGAAGTCCGTCAATTTTTATGCAAATGGAATAAAATTTAGTATTTGTCTTTCTGGTTTGATAGATCGACTAAAAAGGAGAAAATTAATAATAGTAAATAAGGTAAAAACCATCTTTTGTAACTAGCTGAACTAAAAAAAGTTAAAATAATGTTCTATTTTTTAAGCTAAAATGAAATAAAGCGATAAGAAAAAAAACTTTCTATCTTAAAAAGCGTGAGGTGTTTTTGAGATAATTTATAATGACAATAATAAGTGACAATAACAACTGGGAAAAACACACTGAAACTCTTCGTGTGAATAAACACATTAGTGCATTGCCAGAATAAATTTGACAAATCACTATTTCGAATTCCGCTAGTGGACCTTTCTTTGAGTTTATCCAAAAGCGCTGTGGTCGTTTTTTCAAGTAGCCTGAATATTAATTCCACGTTGTGACCGCTTTGAGTTCACCACAAAATATTTCAGTGAATTATTTTGAAAAATAGCAGAACTGGGCATAGTTCTGCTATTTTTCAAAATAATTCCAAAATTAAAAATTTCGTCTCTTGAAAGATATTCTTATATTTCACTTTCTTTATTCACCACAAAGTTTACCTTCCTCTGGGTGAAACCATTTAATAAAGATTGACCAATTCACTCGGCGTGCAGCCATTTGCAAATTTTACAATTTCAAAAAAATGGAGGCTATCAATACGGTTGGTATAATTTTTTTTATGTAAATGTTACATCTTTGCAGATATTGAATATAATATTTATTCATTCCGACCAGCAAAATCTGGTAATCTCTCGTATAATCTGTAATACATGCTTTCCTCTTTTTGAGTTTATAGGAATGTCCTGTGGTCGTTTTTGCAAGCACCAGTTTTAATATGAATTCCACGCTGTGGCCGCTTTGAGTTGACAACAACACATTTCGGTGAATTGTTTCAATACGTAAGTCAGAAATGTATTAATCGAATACAATAAAATATACATATACCTCCATAGATACTCGTATAATAATTGAAGATCGTATGATGAAATACATTTATGTACATACAATGTATTTCATATTGGCTGATTTGTAAGTTAACCGTAGAACTCACAAGTCGAAACTCAGCGGGTTTGTATTTTTTCTTTATTATTCATACAAAAAATAACTTTAATATCTTGCCTTACATATTTTGACTACACAAGATGCTCGTTTGGCAAGAAATGACAAGCAATTATGAAAATATATTATTGCTCTGTCCCAAGCAGTTTTACGGCCAGGATTGGCAATGCTTTCAACTTTCTGATGGATTGATTGATTGATGATTGAACATTGACAATTTTCTGATGTCGATAGGAAGTTTATTATGAAAGCATTATTGACCCATAAAAGGAGATCTTTTTTTTTGTGGAGACGAGTAACATGTACAAGGAGATTATGTTTGTTCCTCGTGTTTATGTCATGTCAGTACACCGCTTTTCAGATTTATCAATATTTATCTTGAAATATCGTAGTTTATATATTTACCCGACTACATCAGAAAGAGGGTAATGTTTTTCGAGCGTGCGTATGTTCGTATGAATGTCCATTTCTTTGCCACGCGCTACAGCCCAAACTTAAATAGAATCGTTTCAGTTTGAGTAACATAGGCTATATAATTTTTAAAAATGTCGCCTGCAAATGAGGTAAAAAGTTAATTAACACACGAAAATCTAGAGTAGGTATGTTATAACAAGGTAACGAAATAGTGTAACAATTCAAATCGACACAAATTTTAAGCACCCAAGAAAATAATCAGAGATGTCTAATGATAGATATTTTAATTATTTAATGAAACGCAATGAAATGTAAAATGGAATATTGATTTTTAATATTAAATATTGCACGCCAGTTAGTGATAGCCAGGTAAAAGATATCGATCGAGCGGATTGAAGGCGAACTACTTCGCGCAAGTGGAACCGGGCCGGGGGAGTATTCCTTTTCGCTCGCTTTATTAAGGGACTTTTTGGGGGCTATTGAAATATCATTTTCGTATAGTACCGGTTTTATACATTAGTGTCCGTAGTACGAGTTTATTGCGTTTCCTTAAAACGATTACCGTTTACGTTTTCGCCCAAACATTACTATGTTCTATACATTGCAAGGCATGACCAAACACGAAGATTTAAACGCTATAAACTCGTATTAACTCACATTTGACGTTAAAGATAACTCTTACTTTCGTAAAAAAATAGATAATTTAAAAAAATATATATATAGTATTTCTTCACACTAGCCAGCGTTGGTATATGACCATAAAACGTTTTAAGTTTACATTTCTTTAGATCTTGATAAATGAAGCGTTAATCTTAATAATATCACAGGCGAAAGTTTGCGAGGATGGATAGTTGGATGTTTGTAACTCAATTAGTTCATAATAGATCTGGATGGAATTTAGCAAAAATAGATAATAGTCTGGCGTTACATTTAGCCATATGCGGCAGCGAATTTCTTAGTTTCTCAGTTTGAAGTAGCAAACGAGCATGCAGTCCCCATGGTGATAAGTGGCTACTGACCATGGAGTCTCTGTGAGCAACTTCACGTAGAACAGGGGTTCTATTTGAAGTCAATTACAGATGCGTTACTGCCGAGGACTAAGATGGTCACCTCAAACATACTCGTAAGTGAACCGGCAACCACCCCAGTCACCAGGTCAACAACCACCAGGTAGAAAGCATGCTAGTCTGATACTTCAGTCCTTTTAAAATGGAAACAACAGTATTAATGTTTTATTTTGGATAACGAAACATTTAACATGTGTCATAAATTACCGTTTATTTCTTCTACGTCATAAACATAACGTAACTTCTTCGGCGGAACTTCACTCGAACGAGGTCGAGGTGATATTAGTTTGCAAAGTAAAGACGTGTTAACTTATTAGAGCATGGAGTGTTAGGGAAATATGGAGACTTCATTCTGCAATTATCTCCAACATAGCGCACAGCTAATGTTAACGCTTTCCACACTTGTTTTCTCCTGTGTCATGGGTGCAGACAAATACCCAGGCCCAGAAGAGAAATCTGAATTCATTACTCAGATGTTTATCTAGCCGGGGATCGAACCTAGAACCCACTACGTATCAATCCTGTTTAGTGACCGCTCCGCCACGCGAAGTGTATATAGATCTTGCGGTTAAAATTTAAACATTCACAATGTATATCGGTTTATATATTATTTTCATATGTCAGTAATGTTCGTATTACTCTTGTTTTTATTATTATCTTATTATGTACTCTTTCTCTTACCCAAGCATAGATAGTGTGAAAATGATCTCAGCTTACATCGTCACATCGGGTTCGTGGACATCTTTGAATAACTACATTTGAAAAAACGGTGCCACCTGAAACCGTTCCAGACAATCATCAAAGACATCTTTCACTAAAGCGCTAAAATGCTTTACGCTAGAAATAGGTGTGGCAGTGGAACTCGCTGATCGAATCTTACCAGTTCTACCACCTATTAAACTATTCAGCTTAGTTATTTTTTCCATCTCTGAGTTAACAGAAATCACGTACGCGTATCAAGCAGACTTCTAAAAAATGCGTTGTCACCATTCCATTGCGAGGGGTCACATGGACCCGATAAAATATGTAACGCGATAGCCAGGGAGAGAGACCTTTGGCATTTTACTCGTCGGGGTCGCGGGGCAGCGAACTCGGGTTAGACTCAGTTTGTAACGCTGCGGTTAGCTCAAAACATGTTTAACTTGTTTCAAAAAGAATGTAATACAATATGGTGCTTTTGTGTGTTTCTCGCTCTCTCGTTGTATAGAAATAGTGGGGGATATTTGAAATAGTAATGTTGCTATTTATCTACAATAGTTTTCGTCTAGTGGATTGATTTTTGAACTACTAGCGTATTCCCGCATCTCTGTCCGCTTGGGTCATGTACCACCGAAAAAAACCTGTGTCTTAATCCTGGCCATAAACTATATCTGTGGAAATTTCATTCTAATCCTCCATCCATCTATCCATTGAAAATATTTTAAGATTCAATAGATATTACCAAAAATGCCTCATGCTTCGGCTCATGTGATTCGTTTGGAATAAACTAATAATTTAAGTTTTGTGAAATGCATAGGTACTTATATTGTAATTAATATAAGTTAATTCAATTATTTCATCATTATAAGTCCGTGGTAACGGCGTGATTTTAGTTGTTTTTTTTTATTATTAATTTTGTTAATAAAAGATTAGCTCGTCAATACGTACCAAACAAAAAAGAACAAAATATTCGGTGGACAAACAAAAGAGAAAAAAATATTTCTGCCTTATAACGCAATGTTAAGCGCTGTTAAGATGCAATTTAGATATATTTTATGTATTATTCAAAGTTAGTTTTCATCCCTGAAAAGTAAGCACGTAGACTAGGTAAGACTCTAATTTTATTTAGGGTTAATTACGGATGTCCATGGTTGCAGTGGCCACTTATTATCAGATGGACAGCATGTTTGCTAGTTCTGTATATATTATTAATGGAAACATTGGTATTCCGGGAGTGCAGACAAAAGTGACAAAAATGTGTATCTATGTACCTACATACACAAATATATTGTGTATGTAGGTACATAGATACACATGTATATAAGTATGTACATATGTACATACTAATATACAGAGGTTTCGGTAAGGGTAACAGTGTCACGATTTCAATGGTTTTTTTTCTTTCTACAAAATTCTTAAATGTTTAATATTAGCCTGTTTAAATAATGATAATAAAATGCGTTTGATATATAAGGGTTACTCCCTTATAACAGGAAACAGAGAGCAGCGTCTTCATGCGAAGCAAGCCATTTATTGCCGTCACCGACAGGCTTAGCCGAGCATCGCGACTACAGTAAGCTCCCACTTTTGTGAGATGTGCTCACAAGTGGACTTAAAAGAGTTGAAGGAGGGATAAGCAAAAAATTCCGTATTGAGCCGAAGATCGATCGAACGTTTCATTTTTTTTTTTGTTGCATTCGATTATTAACAGTTTTTTGGGTTCAAGTCGAATATCAGCAAAATTTTTACCTACCTCATTTACCTACCTAATGGTTAAATTATTACCTACCTTATTGACCATTCCAAGATACATCCAACCACATATACGTACAGAAAATAAACATATGATTTATGTTGCTATAATTAATATGAATTATGCACAGATATTTTAATTTTACTAATATTTTTAAGAAAAATATTACAAAAACATTACAAAAAGAAATACATATGTTCCAATGAAATGAGAAATTGTAAAGTGTTTTTTAAGTTACAACTTAGGGTCACACAGACTTGATAAAATATGCAAAATGTAGCTTTGAATTGAAACGATGGGGTCATCGGTGTCAGTCGGAGGCGGGTGACGAGCCTTTGGTCCGTGACGTACGGTCGGTGTGAACACTGCATTATTTATAATGGTAATTGAAATGTATGTCTCCCTGGCATGGTAATTAGGGATTTTCACTAGATGATGTTCGGGTTAATTTTAGTTTTGAACTGTAGCGTGATTTTGTTCGCTATTTTCCGCAATGGTACACACACGACCCGGTGGAGTGGTCACCATACCGGCCTGACATGCAGTGGGACCTAGGTTCAATCCCCGGCCAGACAGACATCTGAAAGATGACTTTAGATTTCTGTTCTGGGTCTAGGTATTTGAGTAATCGTCTTTGTGTGTCCATGGTACCCACGACACAGGAGAAAATCCTACACTACACAATGACACATGTGTAATTTTAATATATTTGTTTAATATATTTGAGATTAATAGTTGTAGTTACATGCTATCGTCATATAGTTTTAACAGTACTTCTGCCTAATAACAATAGTGTACAGCGCTGCTGTGTTCTGGTCTGAAGGGTGTGTTAAGGGAGACATACTTATCCGAGGCGTTCCAACTTCGTCCTCAGGGGTAGTAACGCATCTGTGGCTAACCACAGGTAAGACTGGTCGCATCTGGGGTTGATTACAAATGCCCATGAGCTGCAGTAGCTACTTACCATCAGCTGGACTGCATGCTCTTTTGCTAGTTGAATTTTATAACAAAAAACGGACAGAGACGGAGTAACTGGAAAATGTGAGGGACTAGCGTACGGGCGTAGACCCGCGCGGTAGGTAAAAAACTCCGAGTTAATAAAATTATCAATACCCGCATGACACATTAAATACTAACATTGTTTCGAACCTTTTTTATGTGGAGTTGGTTGTCACTTGTCATAAAGTCGACTTCATGGACGTTTGCTACGTCAATCATAAAAAAATATTTATATCCGTTCAATCCATTGTTCAATAAATGTATACTAGAGCGTAATACATATATGTATTACGCTCTAGTATAATATAGGCAACATCGTAGACACACACAGTCAGAGACAATTTAAAATATATCACCGGAGAAGAAGGAAAATAATAATTATGAACGTATCTAAAAATATTTTGTTTCATTCTACATGTCATTATGTAAAACAATGCAGAGACGGTTCCAAGTGTTTTCGGAACGAGGAAAAATTACGGTCGCGCAAAAATATGTATTCATCTTGTTCATGTTTCATCCCAAGTGGATATTCGTTTTAAAATAATTTGAACGCAAGTACGACGTGGTCACTTGTTGCAATTAAGACCAATTTTAATTGGCAGCTTTTATAATATCATAGAAGTAACAAACAAGCAGTTCATCTGACGGTAATTGACCACTGCCGCCCATTGACATCTGTAATCAACCCCAGGCAAGATTAGAGCCCTATCTGATGTCGGCTACACATGACAACCATGAGTAACTTGAAACGCCGCCATGCCCTAAAACACAGGAGAGCCTTATCACTCAACTATTCAAACATAGTAACTTTTTTATTTTGCTCACCAATAAAACATATGATAATAGAAATGGTACTATTGGAGTGGTGTCTATATTTCGATTGCTTACGTGCATATGTACGAGTACGACTTGTTATCCTAAACACGAAGATGATATATCATTTAATTTAGTTTTAATTGAGGCTGTGCCATGGCCTTTACTTATTATTAATGGGTATTACTCAATTGGTTTTTTGAACCGTGGTTAATATAATGTAGCAAGATAAGACACAGATTAGACATGAACAAATAGTTTGTTATTGTTACGAATTTTTGTAACTAGGTTTGTTAGTACGTGTTTTTCCTCTTTAAACAATAGAGAAAAACAAAAATAAACCTCCATATTGTGTTCGGATTTACAATATCATGGCGAATATTTCTGACATTGTTCGAGAATTCTGTGGTTGGGAAAGCTTTGAGCCAATGTGTGGCTCGAATTTTTAAGCCATAGTTGGCGGTTGAAGCTAAGATATTATTTATTGTGACAGTAGTATCAATTTAATCATATTATGTATGTAATTGATGCACATTAATAACGTATATGTATATTAAACTTGCGGAAGTTGGGTAAAGTTTATTATTAATATATATATATACTTCTTCATGTAGCTTTTTTATTTAACGGCCTAAGCGCTATTCAGAAGCAAAACTCACATAAATAGCGTGGGTACATCAAAAGAGGCGACCTTGACAGTAAAACTACTAGTAAAAGTATACAAAATCACCGTATAATGACTTTTTAATTTCACTACAATTACAAAAAAATCGGAAAAAAAGGAAAACATTGTGAGGAAACCTACACACCTGAGAGTTTTCTAAAGAATGTTCTCAAACGTATGTGACATCTACAAATTCACACTTGGCAAGTATGGTGAACGATTGTTTAAAACTCGCTCATTCTAAGAGAAGACTCGTGCCGAGCAGTGGGGCAATAATGGGTTGATGACACAAGCAATTACGTTCCAACAGAACAAACGAGGTGTGTGCTACCTCCATCATCGCCGATCGCTGCCATCACAATCCATAATATTGTGGCCAACCTCCTTAGTTCTCGGTTACATGATGAATATAGTGTCTAGCTAATCTTCA
>MOOZ01000331.1:492819-505374 GCA_002930495.1 Cecropterus lyciades
TGTTATAAACTGCAGTAGCAAACGAACATGCAATCCACTTGATGGGATATAGATTTAACTACCAATAAGCTTCTTATAATGACGACCCGCGTGGCGGAGCGGTCACCATACCGGTCTGACACGCAGTGGGTCCCGGGTTCGATCCCCGGCCAGACAGACATCTGAATGATGAGTTTAGGNNGGTCTGGGTGTTTGTGTGTTCGTCTTTGTGTGTCCATGGCACCCACGACACAGGAGAAAATCCTAGTGTGGGGTTATGAGTGTAGAAAGTGTAGAAAGCGTGTAGAAAGCGTGTTATAATATATAGGTAACGCCTCGAAAAACTGAATTTGTTTTATTATAATCTTCCGACCGTAACACTTGATTAGATTTAACAATGACGATTCTCTGTAAGGCAAGCCATCAAAGAGGTCATCTTTTTAAATATAGAAAACTATATTTAAAATCAATTTTAATGTAAAGTACACGGCACCGTTACAGACGTCAAAACAACTGATTGTTATTTAAAAGATTGAAAATATATTTATAATCATTATCTTGGGGTAAAATGAAGTCTTTATTTTTTAAAATTCCATTTACTCTATCTGAAAGTTATTACAATTTAAAGTTAACGGTGATGAAACATCAGGGCACATCTAGGAAAAAAATCAATTAATAATCATACATTTCATATTTTTCTTTTCTTCTCACAACAGTATACGCGTAAAGTAGTGACATAGTCATCTCCGTGTCGTTCGTATGAAGCTGGCGTATGGAAGTGGCGGTTGTGGCTTAGAAATCGAACCACAAGGCGTTCTACTACCCGTAAAGACCTATTATTGTTTCCCTGTGGTAAATTTGTAAAGTAACAGGTATTCGTTCGCAGGTGAAGCTGGCGTGCATAAGCGAGAGCGGCGTGTGCGCGGGCGCGGCGCGCGCGCTGGCGACGGCGCGGCGCGCGGCCGCGCAGGCGGACTCGCTGCAGGACTGCGAGGGCCGCCTGCTGCCGCCGCCGCAGCTGCGGCGACACCTCGCTGCGCTCGTTCGTATTGTATACTAAGGGACTTCAAAATTAAAGAGGAGTTAAAAAATCCTACGTGCCCTTACCTTGGGGAGAAGGGGCCAAAAACCAGTAAAAAAGATGTTAAAAATCTATACATACCCTTATCTTGGGGAAAGGTGAATTAAACTCAGTCTTACGTAATAAGCTCGAGGGGGAGGGTGTTAAAAATCTGTACATACCCTTATCTTGGAGAAAGGTGGATTAAACCAAATTTAACGTAATGTTTTGTAAACCCGAGGGGAGGACTTAATAAACTCGCTACACTATTTAAGGGCATAATGGGGCATCTTGAGGGAGGGGTTAATTGCCATTCTTACGTAATATTTTGTAAGCCGAAATTTTACATTATATAGAAAAGGCTAAATACAGAATTTTAATATTGAAATATATCACTTTATGTAAAAAAGAAGAAAATCATGCACATAATTATTTTTTTAACGTTCATATTGCACACAAGTTGTGTTTAAATATACCAAAACTTTCTTTTATAATATAAAAGTAGCAAACGAACATGCAGCCCACCTGATAGTAAGTGACTACTGCCGCCCATCAAGATCAAAGTCTCACCTAAGGCTAGCCACAGATGCGTTGCCACCCTTAGGAGTAAGATTGAATGCCTCAAAAAAGTATGTCTCCCTTACCACACCCTTCAGACCAGAACACAACAGCGCATAACACTACTGTTATTACGCATTAATAGGTGTATTAAACTCATTTTAAATTTGCTACCAAAATCATGGGCATAATAATTTCTTATGCCTGTCCTCCTGCCTTTAATGTTTCAAAAAGTATTTCGAGGGAAATTATTGTAGAAGTAGTAGTCTATAGACTATATTAGTGAACAACTAAATGGAAAAAACACGATACCAGGCGTTAAGTTAGCATTAAGTTTTAGTATATTTCGTCCAGGTGGAAAGCAGCTACGAACTTCTGGACAACGGTGCTTCGTACGGAGCTGGAGCGGCCAGCAGCCTCCGCGCACATCTCGCGAGATGCGAGATAAGGGACGGGCTGGCTTATATACATGCCGATGAGGTATACGTTCTTCATATCATAACTTAATATTAATAATAACCTAAAAATAGTAACTTACTGTTAGGTAAATTTGTGGTAAGACGTAATTATTCGTAATTAAATTTTGGGACGGGAGTAGTGTCCACCAGGGATGTTATGGAACTCCGATTTCGGATATCTGATATAAAAAATTATCCGTAACCGTATCCGATAAAAAAGTTTCGGATAATTTCAGTCATGTTATTTTAATTTCGGTAAATAACCGAAATTATAATAAATTAAGTAGATGATAATATAGAAATAAAATGAAATATTACCTATTTGTATTTTACGTTTAAAATTCCTTAAAATTCTAATATACTTAAGCAAAACTATCCGAAACTAACGGATATTCCGAAATAATGATATATCCGTAACCGTATCCGAAACCGGTATAATATATTTCCTATATCTATATCCGTATCCAGATTTGAAATTTCATATCCATAACATCCCTGGTGAGGTCATCCACAAGTGAGCGGTCTTCTTGTACAGGTAGCAAAGCCATGGTCGAATGAGATAATAATGGGGTGGTGAGGGATCGCAGACGGTGATAAAACTCTCCTAAACTCTAAGATTAAAGTAGCAATATTCTTCTTGTATTCGGATGAATTAAGGTCGAAAGGATTTGACGCATGACGATTTGACGCAAGACCAACTAAAAAAATAACTAAATTGCATAAATTATTCCAAGAAGAAAATACCCGATGTCATAAATATAACTATTAATCGACAGTCCAATGTGTATCGCCATGCATTGGAGCGCGCATGCGATAGACTGAACAATCGGTCTACACACAAGGTTTGCCTTGTACGTAGTACGAGTACTTTTTTCTACATTGCAATAGACGACCGATCAACAGGCGAAACTAAAAAACTGGTACATACATTGATAACGACTAGAGTGGTTGCGCATTATCGTCGACCAAACTGTTTGATTGTCATGAGATCCTACAAGCACACAACTCGACTAAAATGTTTGGTCGATATAACAATCGTATGTTTGCGGTAGGCCTTAGCCCGTTTTAAGTTAGCTATTAATCTCTGCTTGTACCTTCTGTTGTATTAGTTGGCAGCTTCCTACTATGCTGATATATAAGATATATTATTAACTATGCGTTATTTCATCTTCACCCCCACATTCCCTAGCCACCACCAAGAAAAGTTAGCGCATACCGTAGAATGTCGTTAGACGGCATAAAAATCTACGGTTTCACTATTTAGAACCTGAACTTCTTCCTGATATGAAATTGCTATGATTTTATAAATTATACGAGTACGAGCCAGCATTTTACGCTCTGCAAAGAAGACGGAAAGTCTTCTTCTGATGGTAGGTTAAAAGATGCCTGAACGTAAGGGTTCTTATGAGGATAAAAGGCTGATGAAAATAAATTATGAAAGTCCGTATTAAATGAGTCGCTTTGACAACATTTTAAGCGTTTAATGTATTTTACATACTACGGGTTACGCCCTGCCCCTATCATTGATTGGTTACCTTGAGCGTTTAAGACTTTAAGAACATACTTCTTGCATGTACATCTGTCTGCCGGTCCTCTCACCGAGCCCGACCCTAAGTGACACTCGATCCATAGGTACCAAAGAAGGGCAGCAGATGGCTCCGCGGTCGCCGGAGTGTCTCCGAGGGCGCCGCGACGTCGTCCCAGGCCGCGCAGGTCCGCTCCTGGGGCGTGAAGGAAGTCCAGAACTGGCTGGAGTCCCTCCAACTCGGCGAGTACTCCGAAGCTTTCGCGAAACATGACGTCACGGGGCGAGAACTCCTCTCCCTCGCGCGCCGGGACCTTCGAGACCTGGGGATCACGAAGGTGGGACACGTCAAGAGGATCCTGCAGGCGGTGAAGGAGCTCCAGTGACGACGACGAGGCCGTTCCGAGGGGAATGGCCACTTGTAAGCCGGTTGAACTCTTTGACGTCATACGACTTGTTGTTACGTTACCTTCTTCTAGTTATATTTCGTTTGAAATTTCAAGACAGATTTGATTTTAAAATGAGTTTTGTGAAGAGTCTATCGATTTTAATAGAACGATTGAAAGGTATATGTGTATTTAAGAGGATATATTGTAGTAAAGGTTGGTTTGATTATTATGTTTAGTTTATTTAAGTACTACCTACGATATTTATAAATTATTTTTATAATTTCTTACGACTTCGACGCACGAACTGATGATGATTTGATGATGATGAATGATGAATAAATGTACATACTATATCATTACATTTTTGTAGATATCTAAAGTTACATTGAAAATGTTATAAAAACGTCTTATATTCATTAAAAAATCTTACGATAAAAAATTCATTGACGTCAAAGGGGAAAACAAGCTAAATGTTTATTTAAAACTTTAAATCAAGATAAATTTATTACTTGAAAATGCACAAAGATACTTAATAAAATTTTCAAACTATCGAACTGATGTAAAAAAATTGGGTCGTGTTGAAAGGAAAGTTACTTTTTTTCACTTTACGATGTGAATGTTTGAGTGATATTGTGAACATTGTGTCATTTGTTCGTTAATATTGAAATTTTGGGTAAGTTAAAATGATTACTTATGAATCAATAATAAATAATAAGAATGGATCTAATAGATTATTACAAAAACACTTTGGCTAAAAATAAGGTTACTTTTAATTATTTGCAATAAGCCCAAATACGCATGTTATTTAAGCCGTTACAAGCTTCGGACAAAACACTGAACACGTAAAAAAATACAAAATGCGCCCAATAAACGTGAATTAAACAGAAACAAAGCCGCGATATTTAAAAAAAATACTTATAAAAAACTTCATAACAGTTTGATAGGATGCTACATATTTTTTTGTAATGGATAAAAAAATAATAATTATACTTTTCTTGCCATTATGTTTTGACTATCCGTATGCTTTAAATCTAACGCAAAATAGTACATCGAATTTGTACCTCTTCCGAAAATCGTACCAGCAATCACTGCAATGCAGATATCTCTAATTTAAAATCATACATAAAATGATAATCAATAATGTTAGAAAACTTTATATACTATAATATTCTTATCTTTCAAATCTACAAGCGGTAGTGTGTCAGTCAGTTTAAAGACACCGAATTATAACATTAAATAAACCTGGTTTGCTTTCCGCATGAACATCTATTGTTCTCTGCATATCCTGAAATACTGGTCCACACTGAAATTAATATCGCGCACAGTGAAAATGAGCAACGTAGCAAAAAAATTACATTGAAACAGAACAGCAGGAATAAAGCTTTTACGAATTGATTTTATCGAATATTTCCAGCAAACCGTATGCGATGGTCTTTGGTTTTCGTGCTTTGACAAAACTCACACGGTTTAAGCAAGGATTATGGAATATTTCGAGGTCAAAAATCTATTTCAAATTTAATTAAAAAAAAATGTCCCAATTGTAAATTATGGTATATTTGACTTACAAATTAATTGTACACAAGATACGTACAATTTAATTGTAAAGTAACTTTGTTAGGTAGGTATATGTAATATTATATCTAAAATCACTGTTACTTATCACACAATATTTCTTAATACAATTCAGCTATCATATTTTCATGAACAAAGACGCTAACGTTCGAGAAAATGAATAAGCTTCTCTTTGAATGAATAAGCATTGTCAATCCGTATTAAGCTTAATTAATGAATTATTTGTACATGGAGGGAACAGAATGGCGAATTTATTATGAGGTTTACCTACATGTATCTAAACTTAACGGGCGCGTCCCAAATGTATCTACATAATTAATAATTAGGTGAAAACGAAATAGTCGAAAATCTCTCCTAATATTTTGCTCTATTTAAACATTTACAATTATATAAACATTTAAATTGTAGATAATTAAAATATTTCGATTATAAATTGTGTATTTAAAATTAACATAGATTAAAAATTTAGATACGCTCTTTCGATATGCCCCAAGTTACGTGTAATCACACGCTTCAAAAATGAAAAATCTTGGACAGAGTTTTATTATTTAATTAAAATAAAAAAGCATCTGATGACATTTCTACCTAGAGATCAACCTGTTTCAAGATTTCGCAATATATATATCTCAATATAACAGCAAAACAAGTGATTTTGAGTGATGGACTATTTGCACGCAATAAATGTTTGAAACTACAATCGACTGTCAACTGTAGTTTATAAATTATATTATTCGTGAAACGAATAAGTAGGTATTCTCGTGTATCTGGTTAAAAAACCTGAATTGTATCTAATTCATTCTTTTACACGAATTTCCTTGATGTAGGCACACTATTTACCGATTGCTACATATGATAGAAACTTATTATAAATTAGATGTATTTTAGCTAACGTACTCTATCTTTTCAATATTAATTTCAAAATTGTCTTAAAATAGACTTATTTCAAGTTTATTAAACTTCTAGTGACCGAAATGCATAAATAAATAAAGTTTTGAACCTATAAAATTCCATAATTTAAATAATATTGTCTTATACTTTTAGTAATAGTAAAAGTAGTACGAAAAGCAAAAGTAGTCTTAATTGTTTTTCATATTGAAATATTTGTCCCATTAGCAATATCCGTAGAAGAATACCGCAGAATATTAAAATATTCTGAAATCGTTTCTTACTATTTATGTACACTCATTTCGATACTTTTCAACACCCATAAGTGAATGTTGGGATGGATGTTACTTGATATATAAACATTTGATTTTAACATAGATTTGCCTATTTTTACGCCCTTAAGAGCACGTGCGCGATACCTTGTCACCTGACTTTGAAATATCATGAATATTTCGTAGACTCTTAAATATTTTTATTGATAATTATTTAGTTCAAAATACAAAATTCAGTCATAATCATCAAATTATATTTTATAAAACAAATTCAATGGAAGACGATTTCTATATATTTTTATATTCTCAATCTTAACAATAGCAATATTTGCCCTTAATCCAGTAGGAAATTGCAATAAGCTAGAAAATAGTTCAATTAATGTGTATCTACTCTAAATTGTAACTAAAAATGAAACTCACTTTAATATGAAACATATTTCATTTTAATCTTAATATTTACTAAATTTAATGTAGCATTTTTTGTAATGGACTTTACGATATTGGCAAACATATAAATAATACTAATTCTGTTTCTCGGTAAGCCACATGTAATCTCTATTAAAGAAATAAGAGTCTTAAACCATACATAAATGTTACATACAATGTTGCTAAGCAACATATTGACCGGAAATTCAGAGATTACAGTGCACTTCCACGTAAAACATGGTCCAATAAATATTATAATACAATTTGATGGCATTTCTATAAACGCTTTTTTTTAAACGCTTTTTACACTCATAGCCCCACAGTAGGATTTTCTCCTGTGTCGTGGGTGCCATGGACACACAAAGACGAATACACGAACATCCAGACCCAGAACAGAAATCTAAACTCATCATTCAGATGTCTGTCTGGCCGGGGATCGAACCCAGGACCCACTGCGTGACAGACCAGTATTGTGACCGCTCCGCCACGCGGGTCGTCAAATTTCTATGCGTGTCATGTTCTAATCTGTAATTGGGAAACATGAAAATGTCCGCGTATCATTGTAAAAAGTAATACCTACCTACGATGAACTTAATTATTTAACGCTGAATATTTGAGAACCTCACAAATTAATGTATGATTTTTGTAATTAGATGTCTCGAAAACTCTTAATAGCGCAGTTTTACCGCGTGCCCTTTTTCGATATGTATGAAACGGCGGAAGCTGTGTTGTTGATGTATTTAATAATGTGATCTCTTATTGTTAATCTGTAGTTGTAATTAGACCGCGTCGGTCCTATATTATTCCCAGTAACAATACTATGAAATGTCTTTATTTTTGTATAGGCCTACGGAGGTAATTACACATTGCTAATTGCTAAGGTAGATTTTTAAATAAAAAGTATAATTTTATCGTTTAATTCAATTTTTAACATAATATTCTCTTTAAAAACTGTATTTAAAGCAGTTTTTACATTTTCCATAATAAAATGCTACCTTAATCTAACCTTCTTAGACTTAAAGTCCGTCTGCATCATTTCTACGTCCATAAACTTTCATAATATTATGTTAAAGATATTTATTTATTAGATGGACTCTAATAAATTATACCATGGTATTCATATAATTTATCAATAAAAATATTATGTTTCGAAAAACAAATGGTCATAGAAATCAACCCAGAGCTCGAATTGGACCATTGTACGACGAGAAAAACATATAAACATAAACGCTGTCTACACTCATATCCCCACATTAGAATTTTCTCCTGTGTCGAAGGTGCCATGGACACACAAAGACGAATACACAAACACCCAGAACCAGGACAGAAATCTGAGCTCATCAGTCAGATGTCTGTCTAGCCGAGGATCAAACCCGGGATGCATAGCGTGTCAGACCGGTATGGTGACCCCTCCACCACGTGGGTCATAATTTAGGGTTAATTCACATCTATAGACATTAACACTATCAGAGCCAACAACACGCTCTGCGTGTTCTTGTAAATTTTACAGCGGTGCCAGCAACACGCCAGGCGCACTCAAAGTGCATTGTAAAATAAAAAAACGTCGGCATTGGAGAAGCATTCGTAAAAATCATAGCGGCATCGAATGTCTTCAACAATCGAAGCATGGACCATGGCAGACAAAATCATATTTTTCTGTATAATGTCTGTTACAATAAATATGTTAATAGGTATTGCATAGGAAAATACGATTTTGTCTGGTGCAGTATGTGTCTAACACGCTCTATGTTTGTAGACGAAAACGTGAGCGTAAGCTGCGTATCCCAACAATGTCGCCAACACGTATATCTGATACAGAATTCTAACTTTGATTATATGGTAAATTGCCCATTAACAAAGTCGTTCCCACAGCAATGGTCACTTACTAATGTTACTAATCCTTTCCAAGTTTCTCACAACAATAAACATGTCTAAAACTTTACGGACCTCTCATTGAAGTACGTACACTTCAGTAATTACCCTAAATTATAATATTGTCAGCGAATAATAATCATTACCATCATTATCATATGTTATATTTTATTTCCGACGCGGTCATTCCTCCTTAAAGGATCTGCCTTATAGGTGTGTTTTTATAATGTACCTTCAAAGAGAACTTTCTACTTAATTAGGTACTCTTGATGCGTACAACGATCGTGTCTATACTTATTATATTTATATGGAAACATATTTACATTAGTCTTGTAAACGTTTGACTTGATTACGATAATACATCTATTGTATGTATAATACTCCGCCGCGTCAAGCGGCCATATTGCCTTAGATCGTTTAGAAATATTAAAATTAATAATAACATATATTATTATACTATTATAAGTGTAATTTCTAGTTCCATATTTGTAATTAACTACTTCTGTAATAACTATTCGTCTCTTTATTATCAATTTTTCTAATGAATCCCAGATTGTTTCATATTATTACGATTTATTGTTAAATATATTTGAATATACTTATTGTGATTTATATTGTTTAAGGAATTTAAAATTTTTGATGTTGTGCTAAAATCATTTTCAAATACTGTGTAAAATCTTTGTAAGTACTACGGATTCTAAACGATATAATATTATAATGGTGTTTGTAATTTCAATTATGTACAATTTCTTCCAATATCGTCATTTTGTTTTTAATAATCATTCAAAAATAGGCATTAATAATGCAAATTGCACCTACCTGCAATTTCTTCCAATATTAGGTATAACTTGTTTCTTGTTACCACGGTCAGTAATTTTTAGCGAAAATTAAAATTTGCTAGTCATAAATAGTTTGACATATTTTATAAGAAAATGTACGACAAAATTTCAAAGATGTGGGAAGAAATTGTCGTAATATGTCAAAGAAATTACAGTCTCGATCAGAATATTTTTATGAAAATTAACGAGATTTCGTACACTCTTTATTACCGGTAATGACTTGCATATTGAAAACGTTACGCACGTAAGTTGTATTTAATTAATAACTTCTTAAATGTATTCATATCAGTATATTAAGTCATTTTTAATGGTGTTGTCGTGATAATTCAATGTAAATTTGTGTACTTCGAGTTTTAAGCAATAATCATCGATTTTCGCTTCGATTGTATTTACTATTCTATTTAGACTGTGTGTGTTTCCATTTATAGTAAAAAATCTGAACATCGATCTTTTTCCTAATTTATTACTACACATTTAGGTACCTTACGATATTTTACACCTGGAGTCAAAATTCGACCAATTCTGTCTGTAACATTAAAAAAATGGTCTGTGTACCTACTTATGTATGTATATACACTTAACAATATAAACGAAATATTAAGATGTATAATAATTATACATACTTGATACTTGAAAGTGATTTTATTGCAGTTATAAATTAATAGGTACTTATCTAGTCAATATTTTTTGTAGTTCCTGGTTCAATTTGTGAAATTGTACGGTTTTATCCAAAATTATATGTGTAATGAGTGACGATATCTTATTTTAAGTTTTGTATTATAAAATATTTTATTAGTCTTCTATGTTAAATTTGCTACAATTTTACTTCGTAATTTTAGTGTAATAATAATAAATATTTTATTTTATGTAATCCCATTTTAATTATAAGTAGATACTTATCCAAATGTATACGTATTTAACAATAGAACCTACCTACCTTTTTCATTGTACTGAATTTTTTTAGTAAATATCACAAAATATATATATATATTAATTCATACTTCAATTGTCCCCCTTTTTAATTTTTACAACAAGCCATAATCAGTATAGTTTAACAAAACTATTGAAAAAATCGATAAACATGTTTCGATTACAGCTATAATTTAATTTATATTTTCTTAATATGTTTAGGAATTTTTGTAATGATAATAATTATTTATGTCATTCGTTTATTTTATTCTATTTTTTGTGTATAACAAATTAAAAGACTGAGTGCGAATTATTTTTTTCGGTGTTGACAGCACCGTTGTAACTGTAAAAATGAAAGAATTTTTGATTTTTTTACATCCGATTCATACGCCCCAACCGAATTTAAACTGTTCAAATGCAATATTTTTATCGAATATTTTCAAACTCCAAATCTTCTATATCCGTGTATATGTACATAGACAAATTAATATTATCCAATAGATGAATCACAGATTAATAAACTCAATAGAAACTATGAATTACCTACTTTCAAACTTAGTACCGTATTTATTCAGATTACTCGATAAATATTTATTTCGCTTTGAAATTTGTTGTGCATTCGTGGACTAGTAAATTTTAGAAGATTTAGGTAATGTCCGTTTAAAGTTTACAATAAAGCAGTTCCATACTACCCAATTCAAATTACATAATAGATCTGGTATACCTAAGAGTTCTTTATAGTTATTTAATAGTTAGTTTTGCTCAATATTTTAGGTTTCTTGTAATAAGTGTTATTTATTCTTCATTACGTAAATGGTTGCACATCACTTATTAATATTTTGTATTTAATTTATGAATAACATATTACGAAAATTTCATTTTTACAATGAATAATTTGTCAGTTGTTTTTTTTTTCTTTTTTGTTTAATACGTTCTTTTTTATAAATGGACGAACGATCTTTTCACGTGGCTAAAGAGGATGTGTCCGGGTCAAATTTTATATCAAAATTAAGATGTGCGACCAAAGTTCATATGCGTATGCGACTGCAATGATATTCTTGTTATATATTATAAATCTAATTTATTTTTCAACTAAGCAAGTCATTGCAGTGGTATGAAAATGGACCATGGGTTTATTCATAATTTATTTCACACGTTGACAAATGTGACGTGGTGCAATAGGAGACAAAATAAAAATAATATTCAATCAAATCTAATTTACGAATTTTGTTCAACAGACATCACAAACACATTGCAACAGCATGTAGAGGTCAGGTTTGTGACGTCACATCTCAAAATTTCTATCAATAAAAAAAAATTCAAACTTAGTTCACGTCACAACATCAACGTCAATGATTGTGACACCTAAAAGCTAAAAGAAAGGATGGGGAGTAAAAATTATTGTCACGTATATTATGAATGAGCCCTATTTACATATATATTTACCTATTCGCTAGTTTTAGTCTTACCGTATTGTACTCTTACTCTCTATGGGATTGTGTTAGAAATTTCATCTTTGAATTGAAACGTGTATTTTCTCTCAATATTTATATTTGAGAATTCAATAAATTATACTGTTACTCATATTTTTGTAGTTTTATTTGACAAAATACGTTGCTGAAGAATGCGTAAAACAACACGCACACACACCCGAGTTTATATGTACTGTAAATATGAACTTATAAAGATACCATTTTTTATCTGCGTCCCACGGTTTCACCCGCGTATTAGTTACTACAAAGAAAACTAATTTATTTGGATAAGAATAAATATTATATTTATAAAAACAACTTCGCAAATAATGCATTATT
>MOOZ01000331.1:545463-559918 GCA_002930495.1 Cecropterus lyciades
CAATCGACGTCAATAAATTATAAATTGCATTACAATAAGTAGATACTTATTTTAATAATACATTTACATTATATATTGTTTTAATTTTTACAATTTATTACCGTATCTGTACTAATTAACTATATAAAATACATACGAGAACATTATACACAAAAGAAATGCGCGAACGAAGAGTCACTCCGCGAGTTGATGTCATTTCAAGCTCGAATGGTTCCATTGGTAACGAGTAAAAAAAATTGCCAATTTAACATTTATCGTTCGATAACATTTACAGTTTTTGTCGGCACGTTACTAGCGATAGCGATTAAATTAATCGTCCATGAAAGCAGGCGTTCACCGAATGTCAGTCTTCCTGAATCGTACACGATATGCGATTTCCTTTACGTGTGTTTTAACGTTATGCGTAAAAGTATAAAAGAAATCCTTCCGATTATCAGTGATGTCGATGGTTCCGGGACTTTGGTATGTTATTTCTGAAAATGAAATTATTGAAAGAATTCTGTATTGCTAAAGGTGGTAGAACTCCTTGTGGTTCCTCACCGGAGACACGCCTGCCACTCCTTTTTCTGCCTAATAATAAGAGTGTTATGAGCTGTTGGATACTGGTGTAAGAAGTGGTAGGAAGACATACTTTTTCGAAGCATACCAACTTAGTCCTCAGGGGTAGCAACGCATCTGGCAGGTGCATATTATAAAAATAATCAGCAGCAAGTCGTCTTAAAATATAATAATGGTAGGTCTGAAAATTAACTCCATGAATGATAAATCTACAAGTGCCTATAACATTAATTTATTCATTATGAGATTACTAAATAAAATTATGTAAATATGGGTATTTTTTTTATTAATTTAACATATGTCTTTTCTAAAATTGGCCATAATTTCAATACAACGCTAATGTGAGTAACGACCGACCATGTTCAAAATTAGAACAATTCAAAGACAACGACGTTGGTGGCGCTAATACTAATACAATACCAATATTAAACAATCGTGTGTTTTGTTTTCGTGAACGTTTCCGTCCGGACTCCGGACACATGTGATACTATCTTCGTTAAAAGCGAAGGCACGATGAATTTATTTGTTAAAACGTATTTCTTATGTTGCAAGTAAGGATTGTACAGCTTAAAACGTTCTTTTGGTTCTAAAATTTTATCGTTATGTCATTTACGGATTAAAAAAAATACTTGTCTTGTTTTAAATGAGCTTAATATTATGTATTTATGTTTATAATTCAAGCGTTTCTTGCTACTTGTTCAATACTTGCAGTGTGTTTAAATAAAATGAAATTATCTCATTATTACCAAGTATCAACTCCAAGATTTAACCAGCCTTTCAACTTTCTAAATTAAACGCAGTGCGTTAAAGGCCTAATAAATGGTCATGTTGGCAGCACTGCGCTAGGCGAGGAGACATCACGCCGCGTTATGAATGAACGGACCCCCGGCGGAGGGGGCTCGGAATTCCAAAAACTTGAGTGGGCGTGGACTATCGAGAGATATCGATTTAACCACGGTCCGACATTATAGATGCACTATGAAAAGTTAACTTCGATAACATGTCCATCTTATCATCTTAGCTATTATTTAATAGATTATTAATTATTTATTCATATAAATTTTATTATGTAAATTATATATCGCTGCCTTGCACGAATAACGACACAACACAAAGACGGCAATTTTACAGGAGAGTCGGGTAAAAATTTAACAGTGTTTTTATTTTTTTAATAAACGAAGTATAATAATAAAATTTTAGAGGGCCTTTAATCACGATGTATTTGGAGCACTAAGTTTTCAATTGTAAAGTAATATGATAAGTATGAAACTGTAACTTTAACACTTAAAATTAATGATTTTTGAATTGTGCGGTTATACTGTTATATACGAAATAGCTTTAAAATTGATTGACATAACTCTCGTCACTGATATACGTTCTTTGTTCTACTGGTAACTTGTTATTTATTTCAGTTTATAATATTACACTGAACTTTAATTTATCGATATTTTAACTAAAATTTCAAAATTATGACCACTACATGTAGTAGGTACGTAATGGTCACTGTTTTGTAGAAATAGATACTTAATAAACTATTTATGAAACAAATTCCTAAAAGAGAAGCCGCCATTCTTTAAAAGTAGGTTTAATAGTTCAACCTTTTAATTTTAAACTGCGAATCCGTCGTTATGGTCGAACTGACACTTTTTGTCCGGAGTTGGAAAATTGAAATGGTCGTTTTTAATTTGGAACAAAGGTTCACGGGTAACGGCCTGACAAAAAAACGTTTAGTTTGTCTATCGAAAGTTTTGTTGTTTACACTGAAATTGGCTTTCCCATGGCTCTCACAATTTGAAATTTATAGATAAAAAATAAGTTGTAATTTTAATCTTTTTGATAATAAAATTATAAATTGATACTGTCTGTGGCATTTTTTTCGTTACCTTATACAAGAGTCTATATACTGGACTATATTTCATATATCACACGTTATAAATATTTTCAAATGCGTGTTATAGGAATGCATGTTCTAAAAGACTCGCTCGGATCGTCGTATGCCTTGTTAAAATAACAGAATAATGAGCGCCTGTTTGGTTAACATGACAAAGACTGCCGTGGAATGCAGTCATCTCGGGGCGCCTGCGCAACGACCGGCTTATTGATTGAAAACCCTAGTTTTCCATTCGATCTGGTTTCCGATCACGTACAGAAGCTCTGAACCCGGCTTTCTTAACAGGTTCTTATCTTGAAAATCAACACAGATTAAATATTACTTAAATGGAAACAGAGTTGCAATGTCAATCCTTTCTGACGTTTATCGTGACATATTCTGGTACGAGTAGTATACGAATGTATCACGTATTAAAACATTTTATTACTACTTTCTTTTTTAGCGTTGAATTTAGTTATTTTATACATTTAATTAAGTTATTTTACGTTATTTTTACAAATCAAATATAAGCCATATTTGTATAAATAAATAGCCCCGACTTTGCAGGTTGTTTGCAACATTTAGTAGTCCTATACATTGATTAGCTAATAAAACGACATATTACTGTTTAATCGGTTGCGCCTGTTGCTTCGCATCCAATCCTATTGAGTGGCGCCAAGCCAGCGATTAGTGATAATAGGCGACCTTTCAGCGGCGACCCATTCGCATGGAATCGCTCGCAAATGAATCTCTCCGCTTTATGCATCAAAGCGGGCACTTAGACCAATTACAGATAAGAGGATAATTCTCGTATCAATCGAACTCTCGAGGGAGTAGCGAAACGGGAACGGTTCGTGTGAGAAGTCACACTCGAATCTCGGGACTGGGATATGCGGCAATAAAAGCCTACCTGCTCGATGTAGATGTTATCTCTCTCGGTCAAAGGCGCCGGCCGCCTCCGCGCCTCTCGGGGACACAAACGAGAATACATCTAAACTTCGAAGCCGTAAATATGAGATTTGTTCACATCTAACGCTCGCTAACAAACACGTAACGGTGTGGAATTACAACACTTTTATTAGATTGTAAGTTTTTGTCATCGCTACAAGTATACATTAGTCATAAAAGGCATCAGTAATACGAGTATTGCACTCGCGGTGCGACACCGCAATTCGGCCGCATTTCGGAAGGTACTGGCTGGTTTAAAACGACAATTATAAATAGAATCGGCAAAATGTCTATGTAATCTGTCGACAAATCCCAGAAACTGAATTAATTGTTAACATCAAATTACTTTGAATTTTTAATAATTTAATTAAATAATATCAAAATTATATTAAATTAATTATAATTAAATTATATTATTGGCAATTGGCAGCTGTATATTTTATGTCTGACTTACTAAAGAAGTCCATGTTTTGCAATAAATGTTTTATGTAATAAATTATAAATATATCAGCAACTTAAAACTAAAATTAAAGACAAAAACAAAGGTGCCGAACGTAATAACGTAATAAACCGTATGCATAATTTATTTTTAATTTCAACCAAGCAATTCTAAACAGTTTAGTAGGTCCATTAAGTCCTACCTGACTAGCCTTTTCCTTGTATGTTAAATTGTATTTTTGTTTATAATATTGAAGTAGCACTGCATTGTGAAGCTCACCAAATGGTAAGTGGACGCCTGACAGCAATTCCACAAAAGATTCTGAGGTTACTGGTTACTGATTCTGACGACTAAGTTGGAACGCCTCGGTTAATACTGTTGTTATTAGGCAGAAATGTGGCGCTGGTGCTTTCGGAGTCGCACCACAAAGTGTTCTCACTTCTGTAACCTTACCTTACCCTTACATTTTACCATATTAACTGTTTTATTACATACTGAAGTCAGCGGAATGATGACATCATAGTTAACAAGCCTCTAATGGCGCCTAATGGACGCATAACAGAACTGACGCAAACCAATAAATTCGAATTAAAAATACATACACTTATGTAAGAATTATCTACGAATAAATCAAAACATGCAATTGACGTAAGTACGTTTAAAAATATTGATTTGTATTATCTTCGGTTAAAAAGTTATATCCTATCGAGATTAGACGACCCGCGTGGTGGAGCGGTCACCATACCGGTCTGACACGCAGTGGGTCCCGGGTTCGATCCCCGGCCAGGCAGACATCTGAATGATAAGTTGAGATTTCTGTTCTGGGTCTGGGTGTTTGTGTTTTCGTCTTTGTGTGTCCATGGCACCCACGACACAGGAGAAAATCCTAATGTGGGGCTATGAGTGTAGAAAGCGTTTTATCTATCCTCTCATTTATAAATATGTCTGTTTTATTTTAACTTTGTGCTCATGAGGCTTTAATATATAATTTTTAGTAATACCTATTATGATAACCCTTATTCATATAATAATAACATGTCCATTATATTGTATACCTAGTCAATTAAGGGTCCGAGGCATATCTCAGGCACGCCCAACTATTTTTTCTGAAAAATATATTAATGCTTATTAGTAATTAATTATCACTGCTTTAAAGAAGGAAAACATCTGAAAATTACACGACTAAGAGTTTAAAAAAATAGTTCTTAAAGGTGTGCGAAATTACAAATTTTCATACGGCCGACGCGGTATATGGTGGAACAATACTGGGTTGACGACATATATCTAAATATATATATATATATAAATATCTAAAAATCTTAAATGGAGAGTAGTTCAAAAAATATGTAAACGAAAAAATTTACAGATAGGTCATTGTTTCGGTCATTTGTCTCAAAGTATATTATAAAATATCTCGTCGAATTGCTTCAATCGGGACAAGTCTAATAAAGATCGAGAATGCGGGCTTTGTGTCAATTAACGTGGACATTAAACGTAGGTAGAACGAGTTGTAGGGTATAAATAAACGATGCAGCTGCCTTCAGTTATCGGAATTAGAAAAAAATGTTTAGTTTGTGTACGGCTGCGTTCAATGACATGAGCTCTAGTTGCTTATAGGTAAGTTAATGTACGGTAGACATAAAACATTCATCTATACTAATATTATAAAGCTGAAGAGTTTGTTTCTTTGTTTGTTTGAACGCGCTAATCTCAGGAACTACTGGTCCGATTTGAAAAATTCTTTTGGTGTTAGATAGCCCATTTATGGAGGATGGCTATAGACTGTATATCATCACGCTAAGACCAACAGGAGCGGAGCAGCAATGAAGAATGTTTCAAAATGTTTTTTTTTTTTCTAATGAGAGCTTCCGCTGCATGCATAATGTTTATGTATGTCACGTTACATTTCTTTTTAACGCGGGTGAAACCGCGAGCTCAGCTAGTAGTTAATATTGATTTATAAATAACTGGTTATTCCCGAGGATATCCCATTAATATTGATTCGATATGCAAAGAAGTCCCGTTCTGGCGATTGTTAGAATCTGTTGGATATATGGAGGAGAAACTTCACACAATGCTAACATACCGTTATCACGAATTATGTAAATGGTCGTTTAAGTTAATCTAGAGGTACCCATTTATATCCATGGCCATTGTCAACTTGATTGTTACCCATGCTACTACTACAAATAAGCCCTTAAAGGTGACAACGCATCTGTGACCTATTAGTGGAAAAAAATCATTGATTAGAAAATTATTGACCAGTAAATTTAAATATGTTGAAATTATATTCTTATTACAATGTTCTGATTTTGTATTGATGTTTTGCCTCGAAATTATCCTAATAAATATATCCTTGGTTTAAAAAAATATCTGTTGTAGACGCTTTTAGCCAGAGTTTAGTTTGGTAGCGGGCAAACAATAAATTATTATGACCCTGCACACACGTGCGGGATCGGGAATGATTCACGTTACTCTAGAGCACCATCTTATCGTTACAGCGGCGTTGTAAGTAAAATGATATGTATCATTGCAGTATGAAATTGCTTTGTGGTCAACACTTCGCTTATTTACATCCAAAGCTGACTCGAGAATATTTGCTTTACTTTAAGATTCGTTTTATTGAGATCAGTAAAGCTACAAATTTATTATTTACCACTAGTCGAGTCCAACTATGATTTTAGATGAATATTATTGCAAAATTGATCCGTTTTAATATGCTCACGATACGCGATACGTCTGTACCTGACGAAAATACAGACTGGCCACCAGATGCGAAGTACTCGCTGTCGTCTATGGACAATGTACATCGAAACACCAGAGGAGTCGCCAATGCATCGGCAGCTTTGAAGGAGAGTTCTTTTTGCATCTTTCTTTAAAACTTTCAAAATTTTAGACCAATATTATTGCAAAATTGATCCGTTTTAATATGCTCACGATATACGATATATCTGTATCTGACGATAAGGCAGACGGGCCACCAGATGGGAAGTAGTCGCTGTCGTCTATGGACAATGGACATCGAAACACCAGAGGAGTCGCTAATGCTGCTGATAGCTTTGAAGGAGAGTTCTTTTTGCATCTTTTTGTTAAACTTCGTGTCATAGTGCTCCGGGTATTCCTCGGGAGGAAGCTCATTCCACATCTTGCAAATTACTTTATTGCTCATCTACCCAGTTGCATGAATCCTAGTGACGGCGAATCTGACCACGATCCATGTGATTCTGAGAAATAAAGAGATAAAAAAGGCATATTGTAAATACCCGTTACGTATTAAAATAAGTCAAATTAATATCATTCAGTAATACTTACAATCGTATTTCTTTAATTCTTAAATTATAATATAATATATGATTTTATTAATTGACTTTCTTTAGCAAGAATAGGTATGGTTAAATAAATATAGATTAAACATTAAAATCGAAGATTTTTATGCAACAATGAAAAGTTATAATTAAACTAAAATAAATCTGCGTCAATACATCAACATATTAAGTATGCATTCATATACACACATTCATATATCGTATGTTTAAGTAGGCAAATGTTATTGTCAACAATCATTGTTATAAGTTAACAATATGGGCGTTTAAATTGGAGTACCTAGCACTAAATCTTATCTCAGTACACTTGTGGGACTGATATGGATAAACGTTACGTAAAAGGTACCTCACAATGAACTATTGCTTACATAAGGCATTATATTAATGAATGAGGTGATTTTATCATTTTTGCTCCCCCTCCCCCAAAGTCAAGTAATATTTTTCAAAATTATTAGAGTAATATGTTTTATTTAATTTAAAGCTATTTTCTCGCAAATTTCGCACGGTTACCGCTGAAAAAATATATGATAGTTTTATAAGCGAATTTAGCGAGTAATTTAACGATAAAAACGCATTTAATAGACCGCAGGTAGACTCCGAATCTATTTGAGAACAGATGTCTAAGGTCCACGGTGACCGTTTACCATCGTTATTAGTAGTCATTTTCATATTAGTGACATTATTAGGTAGATATCAAAAGTAAAAGCTGTGATTATTTATTCTTTTAAAACACCTTTAACTATGCGTAAGAGTGTGAACTAAATCGCCAATGGCATTCTTTGCCACTCAACCTTGGGCGAAGGCAAAAGTTTTGGTAGGCAAACAAACAGTAAATAAAATAAACTATTACATGTTCTATTTTCATAAGAAATACATTAATATTTAAATTTGTTCCGGTTCAATCCGTGTACGATCTGGCAACCCCACCGCCTACGTCATTGCTTATATGTTCCAACTTTAACCGGGTTACTACACGAAAATATGATATTGGGATAAATAAAAGGTCGCGGCTGTAGTCACATTCCCATAGGGTTACTAATTTTTATTACAAAGAATAGAGGATGTTTAGGTCCGAGAAGAAATTCGTACGAATAACATTATCCTTTTTCTGACGCAGTTGGGTAAAAATGAACATTTTTTTATGTATTAAAGATAGACTTTTCAGTGCTACTCGCCCAAGTTATGGATTTAATGTAATTTTAAAAGCTTTATAGCACACGTCACAATCAACACTGAAATAAAAAAATAATAATAAGCAGCCCAATTTTTATAAAATTAAAAGGGCTTTTAAAGCTCTTTTGAGATGTTAAGAAATTTTGATGCTGAAAATAGTTTTATTTTTACTTTATTTTGGTCCAACAGTAAAAAGTAGTTATATTATGATACATAGAAAGTAAAGAACATTACGTTATTATGCCTATATTTTTTACAATTAACTTATATAATTAAGTATTAATACTTACAATAAATAATAATCATACGAAAACATTCTGCCATTCCTTCAAACAAAACAATAAACTTTATTCATGTCAAAGCTAAATTTTGTTTTGAATATACAGTATAGTTGGGAACCCTACATCCACATGACCTTGTTCGACCGACGATAACATCGAATTAAGACATGCATTTAGTTGAATCGACTCTTTTGCCCGAGGAATTAATGAATGATTATGTTGAAAATTATCTTGTATGAGATTCATTTAATTGTTGTCTTGTGACTAAATTAATAATAAAAAATGAAAAAGTGTGTGAACACTCAAAATGCTATTTGCCATAATTGAAATAACATCCTAGGTTTTAAGTCAAATATATTAATATACTAACGTTTTTTTTTTAAAGGCCAAGACATTTTGTAAGAAGTAAATCCAACGATGAAAGTGTTAAATCGGATGGTTATATTATTTCAAATAAAATGTTATAAATGTTATTTTCCTTCATTGAAATAATATCGAAACTTTTACGTTAAATTATACAGAGACTATTTAATATTATTGTTTAAAAAATGTCCGAGACATTTTTGAGAAGTACGTACAATGAGAAGTATCAGTAAGTAGGTTGGTGTAAAAATATTCACCAACATCAAACGCACAACAATTTCATGCGTGTATCCGAACGGATTTAGCATTGCCGCCATTTCTTGGAAATTGTGTTCCAGAAATTTAGCGTATCGTTCACAAAACAATAACTCGTGATGTAATGTTTTGGCTCTATTAGAAAATTCTTAGGATCAAAGTACCGCCTAGTAGCCGCTAACAGCGACCTACTTCGTGCTATTTGCGGATACGTATCCGAGCTCCGTACAACCTGACATCTCTTTGAAATACGCACTGGTTACATTAACCATGCTACAGATACGTTATTACGAAAATGCCTTGCAGAATGCCTTGATTGGCATTTTATACAATACTTTTTGAAAGTTTGACTTTCGAATATCTGAATTGAAACCGTCCATATTTTTATAGACTTGAGTTTTAAATCTGACCATCTGACTTTATTATTAATATTATTATCTATCTGCACAATGTAAATACCTCTATATAATAAAAATGAAAGTTCGGTGTTTCTATACCTCGCATACAATAAAAAAAATTAAAATAGGCATCAAATTTTCATATGTCCGTGTTAGTTTGTGTTTTGAAATCGCATTAAATTAAAACTGATGATCGCAAACACATAATATAATTTAAAGGAATGATATATATTTAAATAACAGGTAATATGTAGTAATAAATACATATCTTTTAAAATATTCATAAAATACACATATATTGTTATATACTGCCAATTATCACAACAGTAAGCTTACTATTTAAAAATACATGAGCCTACTGTTTACTTCAAAACCTACGTGTTCTTTATAAATATGAATGAGATGAGTTTAACAGAATTTCGCGTCATAGGTTTCCTCAAGAAATGGGGAAACGAGTAGGTACATGACGTGTTTATGAATCAAGTTTTTGTAACATCCAAGAAGGATGCTTACGGTTTGTTTTGATATTCACACTATTCCCGTTAATCGGGTTGGTTTCGACGAAACGCAGAATGTAAACAGATGTGAAATAATCTATCGAAATTAGGCGTCTATTTTTTTTATCGGCGCTGGCACTTGAGAAAAAATTGGTGTTGACTCTTCAACGTAATATGGGACATTCTGAAAAATCAAGCGTTGTAATAAGTACTTACGTAAATACTACACTACCTACATTATTATATGGCTCATTCATAGGTTTACAAATATTATAATTTGTAATCTGTTAGGCTTTATTTTTTTTTAATACAAGAATGTAGTTAAGCAAAAATAAATGTGCCATTTTAGTCATTTTTTAAATTGTATTTATGTTAAATATACTTAAACCATAATATAAAATTCTTACCATATTTGTGGTAAAAAAATCCTATCCTTACCACATCTTAATACAAACATGAATTACTAGATATGTGTAAATGTAAACAATATGTAAACGTTATAGATTACGATATAGGTACATTTGATAAATGCGTGTTCCGGGTAATATTTGCTGTTGAGAACACTTGGCACCTTGAGTATGCTATATAGGAACGCGGTAGAAAACATAAGAGCAGAGATAACATTACATATATGTAACGATAAATAAATAGGTTGATACTCATTGATCTTGAAAAAAAGATGGTATGCAACGGCTACATTATAAATAAAAAAATGTTTGTATATTATCAAAGTAGCACTTTTTATTTTTTTATCCGATTGATTGTGGTTACTGCCGCCCATGGACATCTGTAAGCAACTTCGTATAGAATAGGGGTTCTATCTGAAGTCGATCACAGACGCGTTTCTACTCCTAAAGACTAAGATGGTTGCCTCATATAAGTGAGCCGGCAACCACAAAATAACCACAATATTAAGCCGTACATCCTTTCGACGACCCGCGTGGCGGAGCGGTCACCACACCGGTCTGACACGCAGTGGGTCCCGGATTCGATCCCCGGCCAGACAGACATCTGAATGATGAGTTTAGATTTCTGTTCTGGGTCTGGGTGTTCGTGTATTCGTCTTTGTGTGTCCACTCACGACACAGGAGAAAATCCTACTGTGGGGGCTAATAGCGTTTAAAGCGTACATGCACATGACAACAAGTAGAAATGTACATATATTTAAATCGTTCAATGAATCGAAAAGTATGGTATACATGAAACGCATTAATTCCTTTAGGTACTATAAACTTCGTTATTTTTCACCATAAAAGTATGAAATTTTCATTGTTAATAAGAAAAGGAAATAACCATGTTGTAAAGGTAATAAATAAATTGTAAAGGGGATATTTTAAGACAATTCGCATTTGAGGCGCGGTGGAGTATGGCCTAGAGTAAACAGTCATTTCGAGAGGAGATACGGGCCGAGAAAAAGAAAAAGAACAAACAGATACTTATGGTGTCTCATATCACACACTATTTAATAAAATAATTGATTTATTCTATTACTTTAATTAAATATTAAATACTTATTTTTACCCAGGCCTTTTCTTATCACGATAATTCTTGACGCGGTAACTGGTCAGGAAAGATAATCTACCTTGTATTTGGATAATTTCAACCTATTAAAAAAACAAAAACGTTTGTAAAAGGGATACCAAATAAAAACATATCATTTCAAATTTGTTCTTTTTTTAAGGCATTTTTTCTATATTTCCAAAATTTCTAAGAGGCATTGCGTGCCCACACAAAAGCCCTGATTATACCTATTCTAAATAATTACGTGTCCAGTCCATTCTACTCATTAATTGTTTAAAGTCAATATAATAGGTCTTTACCTATGAAATTGCCGTTCTTCATTAAATAAATGAAGCGTATTTCTTTTCTATATTTTTTATTTCTATTAATCAAAGTAATCACCCATACAATCAATGCATCTTTGCCAACGTATTGGTAGCTTATTGATGCCCTTCTTGAAGAAATCAGCCGGACGGAAGGTAACAAATTCTTCAAAGGCATTTTGTACTGCCTCTCGGATATTGAATTTTTTTCCCGCCAAGATGTTATCCAAATTCTGGAAAAAATAGAAGTCTGTAGGCGCAAGGTCTGGTGAGTACGGCGGATGACGGAGAACTTCCAAACTGCTCTTGTAGCTTGGAAACCGTCTACTGTGCAGTATGAGGTCGCGAGTTGTCGTGTAGGAGCAGTGGAGCCGAACGATTGACCAAAGCTGGTTGGAGACGAGCGACCTTCTCCATCATTGTGTTCAGTTCTTCACAGTACACATGTGTAGTAATGCTCATCCCGTTTGGTAAGAAGCTGCAACCCTTTTACTGCAACGTTCGCTCAACATTTTTACACCTTTTCACTGTAACTTTCGCTCAACGGCGTTCAAATGAGAAACATTTATTAGTATAAGCACTACGTCTATTCAACAATGTCTGCTGCACGTAGTCCACTTGGTCTGATTGACAGCTGACCTGTAATGGCGGCAAAGGTAATGATGATTGGCGGGAAAATTATACAGACCGTGCAAATATTTACTAACGCGACTTATAAAATTTAATAAAAAAGATTATTTTGTATTGACAAAATAATATATTTATGTATAATGTTTAATTTTTGTATAATTGACGATTATTTATTGATTTATGATATTAATATATTTTACGTTAACTTATGACAAAATAAAATACTTCATATTTTGTGAAAACAGAGAGCTCTTGTGGCTAGGAGCATTATATAAAATTTCCTTTGTGAATATCTACATAGGCATCCCAGACACGTACTTGTCTGGCTGAAAAATTGCAGACTGCAAAGGTATAAAAGGGCTTAATCCGGATTTGTCGTCTATGTAAACTGTCTTAAAGCAAAGAGCATGATTTCGTATTCACTGTTTATAATGCGCACAGTTACTGTGTTTTTAATCTGTGCACTACACTTAACAAATGAAATGCAGTATATATATATTTGACATGTTTGTATGTTCTCATTGTTCACATTTGTTATATTCTGTCTGTTATTGGTATGGCGTTATTATATTCAATTTTCAATCAACGGCACTATGATACCATGTAAATAAACATTTTTTATTGAAATATTGAACGTTATTTCGCATACAAATATCTTGATAATATAGACTAAACAGAATACTTTTCAAGTTTTTGGTAGAATGTAACATCAATTGTTTATTTACATACATAATTATAATCTAACCTAATCTATAAAAAATAACTAAATGAATGGAAAACTAAATTGTAATTAATGTAACGTTTACGCATGTAAGTATAACCTATGGTCATAAAGTCATCGCACAAAAAAAAAAAACAGAACCTATGCTCTATGTTTATCTATACGCTGTGGTTATGACAAATGCCATTTTATTTGAAAACCGTATAAAAAGCTACGATTCCTAATTCAAAAAGTAACAACGGTTGCGACCCACATTTTTTCAAACTATTCATTTTGTGGTATCTTGTCTCCTTTTCTATAACATTTTTATTGTGCAGGTAGGGGGTGACTCACCGATTTAAATTATTATTTTCGACATCCCATTGCTCTTTTTCTTATAAGTGCATTTTCAGTCTTAACGTTAGTGCAATAAGCTAGCTAATGTGCGAATACAAACTATAATGTTTGATTTATAGAGCCAAGGACAGACTTATACTGATTTATTATTATGCCCGATGGCGCCGGCTCGCTCCTTCAGTTCTTATTCCGATCACAAATAATAAAGTCTATATAGACACTTGTCTTACCTCAAACTATTACAAATAATTAACGAATTCCGAATACAGTTACATTTATATATTAATTTGTAATACGAAGCAGTTTGCAATGAAACTCATTGTAAAATCATGATTATTTAGAAATAACAATATTCGAGATTTAATATATTTATTTTTATTATATAGGTATACTGAAATAGGAAAAATATTATGAATATATATTATGTCACAATCTGTTAAGCCGTTTGGGCTGTAGTGCGTGCCAAAGAAATGGACATACATACAAACATACGCACGCTCGAAAAACATTACCCTCTTTCTGATGTAGTCGTCTAAAAAAACAAAACTACAATATTTCTACATACATGAATGATTATTTACTATTAACATAGTATTTACCTACTTCTACTGGGTATAATAAATTATGATAATCGGGTACTCGTCTTTGGGCTGTAAACATTATTCCTTTTCAATTTGTGACGGTAATAGTCGTTTGTACGTGCAGAGCTTAATAATTGCAATTAAGTTTTGCTAGCGATTATGCTAGATAATGCTATTTGATAATCTGCGGCCGTTCACAGAATAATTCACAGATAATATATAGCACTATTATCTATGGTATTTCATGGTCTTAAGCCGG
>MOOZ01000331.1:569158-580751 GCA_002930495.1 Cecropterus lyciades
AGCGGGCCTCTTAACGTAAACAGCGCCGATGACTGAGACCGACCAGCTGTGATAGTCACTCAGATTAAAAAAGACAGACTCAGTCATTACTAAATGTAATCTATACTAATATTATAACGCTGAAAAGTTTGTTTGTTTGAACGCGCTAATCTCAGGAACTACTGGTCCGATTTGAAAAATTCTTTCGGTGTTATATAGCCCATTTATCGAGGAAGGCTATAGGCTATATATTATCACGTTAAGACCAGCAGGAGCGGAGCACCAATGAATAATGTTTCAAAATCGTTTTTTTTTTTAAATGAGAGCTTCCGCTGCATGCGCTGCGTAAACGGTTAAAGTTTCGTAAAAATTATTTATGACAGAATTGATTAAAAGTTCTAAAAAAAAAAACCTATTTTTTCAGGTAAACTCACTGTACCCTTTTATATTCTAACCAGATTTCTTCCAAAATAATGCATTATTTGCGAAATTGTTTTTATAAATATAATATTTATTCTTATTCAAATAAAAACATAAATTAGTTTTCTTTGTAGTAACTAATACGCAGGTGAAACCGTGGGGCGCAGCTAGTAGTGTAATAATTTAAGTGTACACCAATTAATTACAAAAGCAATGTAACTCAGATTGATGTCGGTACTATAACTTAGATATGTGACATAGTACGAAGCAGAAACTAAAATGAATCTTTTTATTGTTTGACGATATTAACTGCTTAGGTAATAAAAAAAAACTAAACGTATCGTTAACTGGTGTATGGTGCGATCACATAAAAAATGCATTTGCAACATGTTCGCATACAACAAGTGTTCCTGATCATTTTCACAAATATATCTGACAATTGTGACTCAATATTAGTCGAGGCATTATCTACCTTTTTTGGTCTGAGGATAAGGGCTGGAGGAGTTCTAAGGAAGTATATTACCTAGTAGTCCTATAGTAGTATTTGCACTTATGAAATACTTGGATTACTTGAATTGCATAAATAAATAGAATATGGCACCGATTACCAAGTAAGGATCCATCCTTCTCCAAGTTCTCCAAAAAATCTCAAAGGTGTGTAAAGTCCACTTTACACAACTTTGAGATTTATTTAGAGAACTCTCTGGCATTCAGGTTTCCTTAAAATGACTTTTTATAACCGTTAAAGCATTTGGTTGAACTTAGACCATATATATTTTTTTTAATTGGCGACTTATGTAAGTTAGACATCTTCACCAATTAAAAAAGACTATTTTCCCCACAATTTCAATAGTACGCTAATGCAATAGATATAATACTACCATAAATTAACCTTAAATAATTTCTAATTACAAAACATCAAGAAATCAGAGGTTCATAGGATTTGAACTTCGGACCCTTGAATTCGTATCCCTAGGTAAACTACCCTTTACACCCTTATTTACTCCACTGTGCCTTCACCCTAACTCTTACGCAAGAAGCATTATGGCATCGGTCGAGACGATATTGACCCAGATCCCACCTTACACTACAATGGGTACTCCAGTGGCCACTTTACCCACATCGTCGGCGCGATCTTTGTGGACCTCTGATCCGAACACTTACTAGAAGAAAGATGAACATTACAGGCTTTAAGACCAAGATCGCTTTTTAATGCTGAAAAGGATTAAGTAATAGAACTTAGTTTATTTTGCAATCATAATGAGTACGTAATACTTGACTTGAATTAACAGCTGAACAACTTCGAAGCTGTATTTAGTAAGTAAATTTTGTACTTAATCTAAATATCAAGAAATATTTTAAAAAATGCATAGAAATTCGTATGCATCATCGAATAATTTCTCGACGTCACATTCCCTGCGGTCGATATATAGGTAAAGAAGTTATAGGAATAAAAATAAAAAACGGCAAATGGTCACATCTCTTCGACTGAGACACGCTTAATAAGTCTAGAACAGATGTCTAGAATGTTTACACAAATCAAGCTAGCTAGAAAGCTAGAAAAGTTTGTTGGGTATGTAATTTATTTAGAATAAAGTTGCTAAGGGAATTTGGTATAATTTTGGACCTCAATACTTTAATAAGCCGACATTTTTCATTTAAACCAAGAAGAAGGTTCCCTCTAAAAGTTCTGTTTTTTAATGAATTTGACTGTATTAACACACGTGTTTTAAATAGTATTCCTCAGTACATTTTATCTTCTACACTTATGTAAATCTACACAGTTTTCCATTATAGCAGGCCTTAGCAAACGTAGGCGTATACGAAAGCCCTAACATCATGACAATAAACATTATACTGGTATCCCAGCTTATCCGAGTTTCAAAGTTTTACGGGCCCAGAGGTCTCATCTCGGAATTAGCTCGGAGTGCCTCAGACGGCCAAGTTTGTGTGACAGTGACATATGGGAGTTTACATTGGCCAAAGTTCTGGAACACTATAATAAATTAGAAGCTAGTAAATAGTGACATATCGCACGGATATGTTCGTTTTTGTATTTAGTTCTCTAAACACTTCCAATGTTTTTTTTATTATTTTATTTTTTATTAGATCTAGTGCGATATTGTAAAACAAGTTCAACGAGGTAAGTAATTAAATGTTATTATTTAAGCTCGTCGTTCCATAATTTATTGAGCAATGATTTCTGCACAGAATGAGAATGCTGAAGAACACGAGTATTATCTTCATTATGACAACTTCGTCCCATTAACTTATAACTAAAACTACAACCGCTAATATTATGCTATCACTCGCAAGTACACAGATAATAATAAACTTGCTAATTATTTACAACTAAGTGTGCCTAGCGGTTTCACCTGCGTTTAAAAAAAAGTACATGACGGTACATTAATTTTAAAACGCAAAAACTAAATGTCCCTCAAAATTTTGTTTATAAATATATCGATCCGTTAAATTAAATACAGTTTAGGCTTAATGCGATTCAAAAAACACAGACAAAAAATCAAAAAATTATAGAAATTTATTATTATTTTATTCTCAGTCCTCCAATGAACTTTTCTCCAATATGTACTCGTGAAGAAGTACAGGACTTTCACTTAATTATATGTATGGATTGCTTCCTTAAACGATAGCGAACAAATATATTTCATACAGACATACACTGCACTTGCTGTCCCAAATTCAATTGTTATTGTCTTGTCCTGTTATCGCACGTTATTTACGACGCCTCTTTGAACCTACATGATAAATATTTTAGAATTACAGAACCTACTTCGATTGGCGTTTCCTCGGTCAATATTGTCGCCTCGCGCTGACAATCTGGTCAGACAGCTACAAACTATTGGCATGCTAATTGCGGACTGCATTTCTTTAGTGCTTTGTCAGTGGAACTCAATCTTTAAATCTTTTAGGCGAACTATTTGTTGATCGATGTGGACTTATCTTTTGTAGGATTAAGGCGTTAGCTTCTTTATGCTATTTTATAATAGGCGGGTTTAAAACTAAATGCTTTTTATTAAATATTAGATGTGCCCTTTCTATGTTATAACTTTTTATTAAGCAAGTATATTTTAATATACAACAAAAACTAAATTGTACTACAACATATGGACCATAAATATAGTATGTAATCCTTTAAATTGAATTCATTCATTTTGGCTCAATATAATTTCAAACACAGCAAAAAATATAGATTACATCTTGTTAGTCTTCCAAATAATTTTTTCTTCAAATATTTGCGATGCATATTCAGAGGGATCTTTCATTATTCAATATGTATGGATATTTTAATAAACATGAATCATAAGATTTACACAAGATTTCGTTTATATGCGAAGAACGGAGACGTGCATCTAAATGTAAATAGACGAGATCTTACGGAAAAGACCGGGCGGTAAAGAAACATAAATATTTATGCAGTCCACAAAAAAGGTTGAGAGTCGCTGCTCCAGACTAATAGACAAGACGAACCTAAGATAACTAGATGGTAATAAGACCATTTAGTTTAATTAAAACAGTCTTTGATAAGAGATAGATTGGAAACTGGCCAGATAAGACTTTCTATTTGCAATTTCTATAAAGGTATTTAGTTACTTCAAAGAGAGTAATAAATGGAAATATTTATGTATAATTACTTTAATAAACTAAAATACTGAATCTTAAAGCTTACATTAATAAATGTCAAAATCAAAGGAATGATAAGATAACCATTAAGTTATTGACTGATTTTTTATTAAATTAATTTGATGTAATATTTTTGTATCTTTAGATAAATGTGAGATCAATGTTTCATCTTGATTGATCAAGCCTTTTTTATCAGATTGTATTAAATTAAATAGCAAACGAGCAGTCCACCTGATGGTATGTGGGTACTGCCTCCCATGGACATATGTGAGTAACTTCACATAGAACAGGGGTTCTATGTGAAGTCAGTCACAGATGCGTTGCTTCTCTTGAGGTCTAAGATGGTCGCCTCATATATGTATAAGCAAGCTGCAACTAGCTCCAACAAGGACTGGCAACATTGAATCGCCGAAAAATAGCATTTTCCAAAATGAACTAAAATAACATAGTGCACTTAAAAAGAGAAACGTACATAAACTTTTAATAAGTATGATTGACTTGTTACTTAGATTTCGGTGCTAAAAACATCGTACCTTTGTGTACTACGTACGTAGATTCGAAATATAGAACAATACGTATGTATGTATGTACAATGTATGATATAAAATATTATTTGTAATATCAATCGTTTATTTTTTATTTGCTATATTATCGTATGGTCGGCAAATTATTCCCTTACCAGACCTTCAAACACACACACAGTAGCGCTTAATCAAGCTCCTTCATAACATTGACTAGTCAAGCCCCTTCATACGACAGTTGTTTATCTAGTAATCAATGCTGTAGAAAGTTTGTCAAGCAAAAGTATTAACATAGTGTGAGTTTCGCATCACATAGCGATTTCCTAGAAACCTAGCCATAGATCACTCAGCACATAGCAAAAGGTCCGTGATTCTACGGGGCTATTACTGTACAGAGAAATGTATTTTATTAGCCATTGTTCCCGGTTATGACCAGTGTTGCCAGGTCAAATTACGACGCCGGATTTTTCGGAGTTAGATCCTAAGGATTGGGTCGGTTGTAACATTTTGTGTTTAATGTGAATAAGTATAAAATATAAACAAATTAATATGTAGATAGACAGTTATTAAAATAAGAGTAAACACACACATATTGCCGCTTTGAGTAAATAATAACACAACACAAAATCGCTAATATTACAGGTATGCAATGCTTTTTAACCTGTTTAAATGAAGTTTGTGGCATATGTCATTATACGATTATAAGAGGGTACATAAAGATTACAGCAAGTGTCTACCCGTTTTAATGAGATATATGGCATTCAACGTTTAGATAAATTACGAGTGGTGTTTCCTTGCATTGTCCCGATGTAATTTAAGGAATATTACAAAGTTAAAATAATAAAAATTAAAACGCCATTAACCACGATGTAGTTAAAAAAAGGAGAGAGAGAGTTTATAGTTAAACAACCAAGCTTTCAATTTTAAAATAATATTATATGTATAAAACTGTATCGTTAGCCTAAAATTAATGAATTTAGAATTGTGTTATTCATACAAAATAACGATATAATTGTATAAACAATAACGAGCTGTGCCAGTTGCCAAAAGTTGATCCAAACTTGGATTGATCAAAACATCATTTTTCCAGCTTAAATTTGACTAGTTGTATGCATGCTTATCATGAACAATCGACGGACGTTAAGTCTAGTATTAAATTCACAAAAGATTTCAATGCGTATATTGTTTCAATATGTATATTGTTCAGCAACACAACCTTTTTGACATTGGATCCTGGCAACACTAAGGGTCAGCCAGGAACGCGGTCCTCTGTATTTTACTTATTTTTATGTTGTAACACTACCTTCTCTTCGTCGATTTTCAACCTGGGGGTCGCGACCACTCAGGGGGTCGAATTTGTTAAGGAAGTCGCAATCGGTATTAAAAAAATAAAAATAAATTATTGAAATGGCACTTCTTTATAATCGTGAACTAACTTCGTAGTTATAAGAGCTCAAGTTTCGTAAATGCGAAATAATAATTATTTTGTTTCACTTCTTCCGTGCGTGAATTGCACACACATTTATGGTTTTTATTTATTTATGAAAGAAATTAATTTTAATTTAAAAAGTAATCTTATTTTAGTTTACTTTGCTTAAAATGATTGATTGATTATTAATTAATAAACCTTAATTCTTTGAAATCTTAGTTCATACATATAAACGACTGAATAAAATATAAAATTTAATTAAATAAAATATAAATTTAATATTACAATTTCAAAACGTAGCTTTCTCAAGCTTCGTCATAAAAATAGTTCAGGATCATTGTTATGAGCAATGCTATGCTATGCACATGCTGCATGATTTTATTGCTAAACACTTATTTTTATTTTACTTCACTGTATAAAGGGACATAAACTTGCAAACGTATTTTGTTATGCATGTAATCGATACGGCAAGTTTCGTTAGAGAACGCTCAAATCTTTTCTTAGATTAGATTAAATAAAACAGAATTTAGTATGGTCCAGATCCTGTCGATAAAACATCATTTTAATTTTAATCATTTGTTCCTACATTTATAAAGTAGGTATCACTACAATAATATATATCTTTGAATTTATATAACCAAACAAAAAAATTAATTCACCGTTTTTAAAAGTTTATGGCAATTTCTAAAATTTTACATATTTAAGGCAATATTTTTTTCTTGGTCGTAACAGTATACCCCTTTGCCGTTTTCAATTTATAGTTGTTTAGAAAACCACACTTAAATGTAATGAGTAATGTCTATACAGCGTTAAATCTCTGATCGTCAATTAGTTTGTGCCGAGCGGAAACGTCATTTCAGTAGATCATTACCGCGTCTAAATATACGGAACATCATCCATGTGTTTTGGCATTCACCGGAAACCTGATAAAAGGTACAGGAGTGCACCTCTGGAGACATCACTAATAAAAAGGAAGTTACTGACGTCATTGGAAAACAATTTTCTTTAAATTATTCCCAATTTGAAATCGATGCAATAATACTTAAGTTTGAAAAAAGTACAAAAAAGATTCCAAAAGTTATATTACACATTAAATATTAAATAACACAATTATGTTAATTACAATGGCAACTTATTATTTTGAGACCTTATAAGTCCTAAATATTACTTAAATATTTCGGTATGCAGGTGGTTGTACACTTTTAGGGTAATAATAATATCGACACCAGAAAGCAACCTTGATATATTTAAAAAAATTAAACGTTGCAACAGAGTCTAAGACAAAAACTTAAATAAGTCTACTATCTTGAACTTTAAACTAAAAACAATTAATAAATCTATGAAACTTATAACTCATTTATGAAAGCATCCCAAGATTCATTTTATGTCTATGACCTAAATTCGTACTTTTTCGTGATACGACAAGTTCTTTTTACTTCAATATAAGAATACACACATATTTATCAGTTAACAAAAGTCTTTAGGCTCCAAAAATCATGAATTTTATTGTAGTAGAAGAATAGGTGTCCAAAACGCAAAGCCGTATAAGTCGAATACCGACCTCGGAAATTCAGTCCGGAGTGTCGAACCGGCAGCAAATTGGAATTGTTCGTGAACTGAGATCACACCGGCATTCCTAACGCTTTACGACTCACAACTTGGCTCTTCAGAAAACAAAGGGAACTAACACTTTTCTCTAACTTATTTGTTATTTTGTTATAGCGTACTAAATCTTTGTTACAGATAATCGTTTTCTTTGAAACTACTTCTACAATCGTCGTAGATTTTATAAAGTTAATGCTTAGTTTGTGTTAAAATTCTTTTATATATTATACACTGCCAAATATCGCCAAAAACAGGAAATGTAGTTATGAAAACTTCTCTGAAATTTATTATCGTGTAAAATGAGCCTCAGCGACCATGAATCCTAAATGAAATTCTCCTCAACTTAAATTATAGGACGATAACTTATCTGTTAGAAGTGCCGGAGAACATTTCAATATCCAGGAATGTGTGTGACCGTGCATAACAATAAGTCAGCCACTTCGTACAATAACATCGTACATGGGGGAATTTTGGTCGTACGTGACCCGTGTGCTGAATGGAGGTCGCGAGATGGGCTCTAATGTCGCGCTTCACACTGCTGGAGATACCTTTGAGCGTGATGTTATTCCACAGAATCCATATGCATGTCCCTACACGTAGCACATGTGTTATGCTATCCTAGTTTGTAAAGACCGGAGTGCCACCTAAATCCATTATGTATGCGCCCGCCGTGAATATAGAACCAATTGAGATAAACGAGATTTAAAGAGATAACTCGATTTTGCTGATCTAGATTTAAATTTTAACAAAGCTGACAGCTAATAAGCGAGGTTCATTCGCAGTTATTAGTTTGAAGATTTAATTTAAGAGCATGCTCCGTTTTATACGATTGTTCGCGCAGAATGGAAGCTAAAAGGCGATGACACGATGAGGCTAAAAAGATATATTCACAGGCGAGTTTGATATACTTTTATCGCTGATTCATATTCATTTGTGGCTGAGACCTTTTCTATTTTATGCAAGATATGGATCTTATAATTTAAAAGTCAGGTCAGACTCCAATATTTCCTTTTAACAAGAACTGTAAAGATTTTCTATAATTATGTTAAGTTCTGGATGGTTAATATGGCACTTTGGATTGAATAACTTTCCGAATTAAATAAGAACCAAAAAAGGAAAAAGCAAAAGAAACCTCATCAAAATACTTGGAAATTATAATTAAGATGCTTGTAGCACGTTAAAAAGACGTCTCAGTTGAACGGTTGTGCCGTCGGCGTCGGGTTATCGCGCAAATGAGACCTAACTGTAATCTATTTCCTTCCAATCCTGTAATTAAAGCCTTTCAAAGTTTGGTCCGTAAGCGATCAATCTTCGTTTCGTGTGCGAATTTTGCCTTTTATTTCACCCGATATGGCAATTTTGCCGGAATGCCTCGTCGGCTTGCACGTCTAATTAGAAAGGAATCTGTGGATGCGTCATCCTTTATTTATCCGTTCAAAATCTTGGAGCGGGCACTCGCGAAATAAAAAACGAAGAACGGATGGTTATTATTAACGCTGAGTGCATGCCTCTTGCTCTCCCGAATTGGTAAAAGATTTATGTGGATTAAAGCAACTGGCGACGAATACCTGCATGCACTTCAAGAAACGCCGTAATTGAATGAAAATTTCTGACTCGCGTAAAACGTTTATGCAGTTGGAAACATGGAATCGTCGCGAAATTCTATTTTAATAACGCTACTTTCGCGTCGTCGGCAGAAACTTTTTTAATCTAGTGAAAACTCTGAACTCGTTCCCCTAACTTTAATTACGTTTACCTCCGTTACGGCTTGTTATAAAAGTTCTTTGACATTAGACTTCTTTTATAGATAAGCTGTCTATATATTTCCTTCTAACTGCTTGGTATCTACCCGTATCGATTCACGGGAACATTCTCATGTCATCGTGTACTTAAGTCAAGAGCGATCAGTCGGTAGGAAGTGGCGTTCGTCAGTTGAATTGCATCCCGATTCGCTATTCAATACGGGCAGCTACATTGTTTCAACTTTTTGCTTTTTCAATGCACATTTCAATGTAAAGACCCAAAATTTTTAAGCAATAACCCTGTTATGAAATTGACTGACAGCATTAATAACTCATTCTGGTTTTCTGCCACTCCGATTTATTGCATGTCATCCACCGACGACAAAACAAAACGTAATTACTGCAATTATAGTTATACATAAGCAAGTAGACAATTCACAGTTATGTGTGTCTGTATAATTCGATTTTCATTTGTGGATAAAATTGTTACATCTATTTATTTAACCAAAGGCAACGACCCAAGTGAGAGAGTTTTCAAATCTTTGCATACGTGTTGCGTAAAATCTTAATATTTATTTATTTGCATTCTATTTGTTATTAAAATTAAATTAAACTTTTTCCTTGTCAAAGTAACAGTGTTTGATTCTTCCTTTAAACAATTGTCAAACGTCAAGAGCGAGAAAGACATATCTCTTCTATTTAAAAAACACTTATCAGCCAGTTTTTACGTAAATGAAACATGTTATTTTTTTAATATAGTTTCAACATCAAACAATTAAATAATAACATTAAAACAATTTCAATTATTATCTAAGATTTAAAAAATCGCACAATAATGTGCGATCCTTACTGTTCTCAATCTCAGACCACAATGTACGATGAACCATAATGCTATTGGTTTTTCGTTTTATCGAATCATAGTCGTTGAATTATAAAACATAAAAAATACTATAAACTTAATATTTATCCGTAAAAACTTAAATCTCCTTCCGTTGATTTATCGATAATTTTACGTCTAACAATTTGTCATTTAATTTTTAAATCAAGATTCACATCCTTGGAATCATGTCTTTTGGTTCACTTTTTTGATCGATGCGTAGAGAGTGCGGTTCGTCAGTTATTTTTAATTGATGTGCAATGTCCACATTATGATACATCGCGAGTGCGGTTCTACACTTCCGCTCGGAAGACGCGTTGGTCTGTGACGCTCGCTTACCCTTCCGTACAAAATTTATTTCCTGAATGGTATTAGCCCTGCATTTGCGCTTTCATGCTTCGAGTTTGACGAACGATATATTTCTCTTATATAATCGTATTTGTGTGGATATGGTCGATTAAAAGTGTTAAATATTCGAAATTTCATTGTACTGGTCATGTTTACACCACGTAACTTAGTTTTGCATGATATTTTTTAAATCCAACATTAATTTAACCATCACATTTCCTAAACATGACAGGACAATGAAATACACCAATGTTTTTTTTTTTTTAATTTTCTTGGCGAAATATTTTTATGAGGGTCGTCGCCATAAAATATTACGCAAATCCCCAATGTTTGTAACATAATATCTAGAGGTAGTATTTATTTTATAATTAAATATCGCTTAAATAAACAATTTAACACGTACAACAGGCATTGCCATGATCAATCATACTCGCTAAATTTAAAATATGATTTTGAAGTATGTGTCGTTTTTTTTACTTTTTACCCTCGGAGACTTGTCGAACCCCTAGGAAAACCAACGTATTCCCACACTTTGAAAAACATTGTTTTACTTATTTTGTATATAGTATTTACAGTAAAATACAAAGAATTCATTTGATCTGTATCTGACCTTTGAATAGGTTGTGATTGTTGCTCCATTTACCATTGTGCGGGGTTTCCGTTAGAACAAAGAAAACTAAAACAACACCAGGAACGTTTATTCTGCAATTGTTGCCATTACAGCATTCTTTGCACATTGTTATAAAATAAAAGCGACCGACAAACGAACAGGGCATAAAAAGCGTAAACACCGCCCGCTCGCGCTTGCATATAAATGTGTATGATTAGTTGCATACCACTTTTTCATTTAATTTTAATTGTCTACAATTAACGGTTACAATTAAAATGGCAACACTAAAGAAAAAACTATTTTCTTCATACCTAAATATAAACAAAGCATTTTGCACTAATCCTCAAATTCTTAGAAGTGCAAAGAAAATATATTGTCTATAGTCTAATTGAAATTCAATTGAGCTCCTAATTTTACGGT
>MOOZ01000331.1:642187-652584 GCA_002930495.1 Cecropterus lyciades
AATAAACTTAAAATTAAGCTCATTTTTATACATATATTTTTTTATTTTAACTTAGATGAATTATATTTGTTTCATCAATGTTACGAAATAATTCATAGACAATATCTGAATTATTATTTGCGTATATTTTTATTATTTTTATGAAATAAATCATTTATGTGGAAAATTAGTAATAGTAAAATATTGGAAGATTCCAAAAACATTGTAAATAAATCATATAATAATACTTTGACATTTGAAATGTTTAAAAGAATTAATGTTGCTAGTATACGTAGTTTTTATACAGTTTGATAAAGTTTTATATACACAGGGTACCGAGATGACTAGCTACATACTGCCTATTTAGTTCATGGTACAAGTTGCAAAAATCATCCTATCTAAACTTAGGTGCAGAATAAATAATGTTAGGTGCAGAATAAATAATAAATAATGTTCAAATTACTATTACACATCAAAATGACTACGGTATGAGGTGAATATTCAATTCGTAATTTCCATTCATGTTACATTTTTGTTGGATTTCTTAATATTCCAATGTATTTTTAATTTTATTATTTATTATCGAACAATCCAAGTGATAGAAAAAATAATATCACATAAAAATATAATAAGTTTATATAAAATATTAAATACAAATTTCTTGCTAACTTCCGTCATTGATAATAATTCCACATGGCTTCATGCAACTGCAACTTGTACCACGAATGCCTACATCCACGCAATGTCACATTTGTTAGGAAAAAAAACTTAGTTTAATAAATTTTCATATACGTAACTTCTGTACTATGGATTACGTGCTATAGATAAATTAAAAACTGACAAGTCGGTAGAAGTTATTCCAACTACATAGCTAAGTAAAATATATTGAACAAAATTCATGTTTTTGTAGAATAGTATGTAAAATTCATAGTACAGAAAATGTTTTCTAAACAATTGTGTGACGTCATCACTAGCAAGTGTAACGATCGGTAGTTAATGGATTTTTTTATAAAGATATATTATTGACTAGGTAAATGTGTAAATAAATATTATGATAACATGTGAATTTGTGTTTTATTTTGCCTTACCCAAACGTGAAGTGAAGAACATCATCAATACATGTTTCATACATATATTTCAACCCAATACAGGGGCGCTCCGAAATGTTTTGTGAACTTTGTGATATGTTTACTCAATAAAACATTTTTATTTTTATATGCAGTATATTTAGTCTTGTTTCATTGTAATTGGGATCTATTTTAACGAAGAAGCATGAGTTTAAATTATTTTATTCACGCAGAAAGTGGAGTCTTAGGTAGGTTCATTAGCACCCCTATCAAAATTTGAATTACAGAAAGATGAGTAAGGAAAGGGTAGCGGCCTTTTAGCGATTTCAAAGGCTGAGAACTTTTTAGTCTTATAAGAAGGCCCGCCATACACGGATTGCTCAAGCAGTTACCCCATTATCAACATACACGGACCGCTCTTGCAGTCAGGAGTCAACAGCTTGAAGTTGCCATTGATAACTGGTCGAGCAGTTAGCATTCAAATTAGTGGAATGAAGAGCGCGGGCGGACGTCACTGCGCGAGAGCAGTCGACCGCTCGAGCAGTCAGTGTGTGCCTGGCAACTGCTTGATTGACCGCACGATGAAATTTCACCGTGCTGCCAACCGCCCGAAGCAGTTGAAACTGCTCGAGCGGTTCGTGTATGAACGTACGTTTAAGTACGAAGTTCACTATGCAGTCGCAACTTGAAGCAGTCGATACTGGCTGCTTCAAGCTATCCGTGTATGGCCGGTCTAAGCCGGTAGCAGTCGATCGGTGAGCCTTATATATTTGATTATAACGCTGACGCTTATAATGCCAAGTGAATAACGCTTATAGCGCCAAGTGAATGACGCTTATAGCGCCAAGTGAATGACGCTTATAGCGCCAAGTGAATGACGCTTATAGCGCCAAGTGAATGACGCTTATAGCGCCAAGTGAATAACGCTTATAGCGCCAAGTGAATAACGCTTGAACAGATTATTTCGTGGTTCTCGGGCTCTTCTTCTTCTCTACCGTATCGGCTGGCGACCCATAAATAAACCTAATGTATTATAATGTAAATACATTATACTAGCTGGAGTATCTAGCTCTCTGCTAGGGGACATAAAAATAGTCGCCATCTTTAAATAGTGCAAATATCGAAATCAAAAGCCTATAACAGAGGTTCCCAATCTTTTACAGCCGCCTGCGCGCTTACAAGTTTAGTATTTTGACACGGCGCCCTATTTTAGCAGATAGGCACAAGTTAAAACAAAATCAATATGAAACTTGGTTTTTATTATATTTGTGATAATTTAGATTGAACCGGAAGGTAAAATAAATTAAGAAAAACAAAAATTCAATAAGTGGAATAACTTCTCAGTCAAATCAAAGTGACTCACGGCGCCCCTCTTTACTGTCTACGGCGTACCAGGGCGGCGCACACTTTGGGAACCCCTGGCCTATAAGTTGACCAAGTAAGTAAGCTACATCCATGCAAATTTTATCATTCATCACCAGTGGTTTTTGCGTATATTAGTATAAATCTTAGTTTTATTATTATGATTAGTATATATCTTAGTGTACATTAATACATAATTCTTACATTATACTAGAAAATCACGATGTATGGTCGTGAACATAAAAACAATAAAATGAAAACATATCCTTATTTAATATTCACAAATACCTCTTACATTGTAAATCAAATATTATTACTTATAAATGTCAACATTTTCATCCTCAATCCTCATCAGATTCATCGTCACTGTCCTCACTTCCTGATCCTGATTCATCATCCTCGGAGTCAGATCCTAACCAATCTGGCAGAGAAGGCTGCTCGATTATAGTTTTCCATTCGTTTAATTTGTGCAGATCTGAAACAATTATGTGATTTTAAAAGGGTAACTATACACTAGTGACTATTTAAAGTACATTGAAAGTTTGGAAGGTGATAGAGTCCTTTGTAGTTCCACTGCGGTGGCACATCGCCATTTCTATTTCTTATAAAAGCAGTGTAAAGCGTTGCTTTATTCTATTCTCTAGCTTGTGGTAAAAGAGACATTTTTATCCATGGCATTTCAAATTAGTCTTCAGGACTAGCAAAGTATCTGTGGCTGACCTCAGACTCTTATTTTATCTGGGGCTGTTTACAGATCTTCATAAGCACCAGTGGCCATTCACCATTAAATGTGTTGTATGCTCGTTTGCTACTTCCATAGAATAAAAGAAAAACTTCCATAGTTTTACTGTGGTGAAACTGAAATAATATACATATAATATAATAATACATATTATGTAGCATAAATGCGGAAATGTAGCAATGTTTGCGTTGGTATAACGAGATTTCCCTTACGATGGTTAATCAGAGGTATGGGAATTCGGACCTCAAACTCCCAGATTATGAGGCCAAATTTAAACCAATAAGTAGTAAGCGGTTACCATTGCTTTTATCTAATGATACTACATTATGTCTGTATAGTATATTGTAGTATACTGTCTTTGTCTAATGGACTTGTCTAATGACTTCTACAATCATTTCACTAAAAATAAATAAGATTTTTAAACGAGATTTTGAAACGAAAAAAGTGGTCTCACTCACCCAAACTATACATATCACTTAGATAGAACTGCTTCTCGTCCCGCTCGAGCACGCCTCCGTACACATACAGCTGCGAGCGCTGCACGGCCAGCATGGCCGACATGCGGCCCGAGGGGCCCGCCGCCCGCTGGCGAGGGGCCTCCGCCGCCTGCGCGGGGGCCTCGGCCGCGGGGGCTCCACCCAGCTTCATTGTGAACACTTCGTCTTTGTATACTGGAAACAATCGTATTTAAAATTATATTATGGAATATGAGATATGAAAAGATTTTATTGATTAATATGGTCTTTAACATACAACATCGTTCAAATTCAAATTAAAGGTACATAAACAAAAAAGTGTTATGCATTTTTAAAACTTCCAAGCGTTTATCTTCAAATCAGATAGGACTTTCACACAAAAGCCAGACTTAATTATAGGATAAAAAGTTTTTCTAATCGGTATAAGGCTTTACACGCTCTCTCAAGCATGAAAACATGCATGAAATTTAGCTGGTAACGTTCAACATGCATCACAAATATTGTGTTAACACATTTATGTCTAATTGTAAGCAAATTATTCTTAAAAGAAAGATGTAAGGCACTATAGCGCAACAGACATGGAACTTAAAAAAAAAAAACAAACTAAATGTAGGGTAGGTAGATTAATCTACCATTAGTGGTTTCTCCTCGCCACCGCAGTTTCGTCATGACTACGATTCATGCAACAGGGTCAAAATATCGTCAATAAATAAATTAAAACCGCATATCATAAGCATCCCTCAACACCTATTAAATGGTATAAATTGCGCGATAATATTAATCTAAAATGCAGCAGCATCACAGCGTGAGATGAGCAGCGGGTGGCACGACCCCGAGCGGCAAAATCAGCTTTTTTGTATTATATAACCGGCATTTCCCGTTGGGAAAACTTTAAAATTCTACAAATAGCACTGTCCATACCTGTAACAGTGTCTGGCACAGCATCACTGTTTTGTTCACTAGGAGCCACATTGGCGGGTGCCTGCTCTGAGCGTAGCACAACGTTGTGCCACCTGCCCGTCTCCAGGTCCAACACCTGCAGGTCGTCGCTCATCTCCCCGCGGATGTCTTCTTCTGTTTCCTCCACATCCTGAAATGATAAACGTGTACTCATATATTGCATGTATAATAATTTGTAACAATAAAAATGTAAACATTTCAATTTATGTATATGTATATAATTTATATATGTGCTTAATTACGTCGCAATAAGTGCACAGAGCAGTGATAGCCTAATGGTTGAAACTCGGCCTCTCAATCGAGGGTCCGAGGTTCGAATCCCAGGCACGCACAACTGATTCTTCTAAAATTATGTGCGTATTAGACATTAAGTTATTAATTATCACTGCTTTACGGTAAAGGAAAACATCGTAAGGAATCCTACACACCTGAGAGTTCTTTAAAAAGTTTTTAAGGGTGTGTGAAGTCAAACAATTCGCACTTGGCCAGCGCGGTAGACTATGGCCTAAAACTCTCTCATTCTGAGAGATGACCCGTGCCCAGCAGTGGGACAATAATGGGTTGACGATATGGTAATAAGTGCACAAATGTGAGTTTATAACGTGCTTATGCGTGTACGATACACCGTACATGTGTAAAAAATGGTTTATTTGAGTCTGTGATTACGAAGAGGAAAGGCATTCTTTATTAAACGCGGCATGCATATTGTGCATGTGATATGTCTAAAAGCTTCATGCATAAATGCATGAAACACAGGTGAGCGTTATATGTGTGGAAATAAATGCGTGTGTACTGTGTAGTATAAACGCTTTTTACACTCATAGCCCCACATTAGGATTTTCTCCTGTGTCGTGGGTGCCATGGATACACAAAGACGAATACACAAACATCCAGACCCAGAACAGAAATCTAAACTCATCATTCAAACGTCTGTCTGGCCGGGGATCGAACCCGGGACCCACTGCGTGTCAGACTTGTATGGTGACCGCTCCACCACGCGGGTCGTCGAAGTATGTGAATGATTGTGCTTGTTTAATGTGTAAGTGCGTTTGTGTTTATATATACATCGGTATACTGCAACGGGATTTACCCCCCAACGTTAATCAAACAGCATACTCACGCAGACCCCGCCGAACACGTATCCCCGATTGCTGTGCACGTTGACGGCGGCGGCCTGGCTGGCGCGCGCGGCGCCGGCGGCGGCCAGGCCGCGCCACGCCCAGCCGGAGCCCTTCGCGCTCAGCCGGAACATGTCGTTGTGCGTGTACGTCCTCTCGGTGCGACCCTCGCGGATACGGGAGAACCCGCCGTAGATTATTAGCTGTCGATTACAAATTATTATCATTAAATCACTTTTACCATACTTCGATAAGTGCAAGCACCGTTTTACAAAAAAAAAATATAATGAGTTATCCTATATGTATACAAAGGTAAGACAATTTTATTATTATAACAGAACTCTCTAAACACAACAGCAATGACTTAACGAAAAGTAACATATGTGTGTATGCATATGCATTCAGTCGACCTGATAGTAAATAAATCGTAAGTGTATTTCTGTAATCAACCTAATAAGATTGGAGTCTTACCAGACATTGGTCACACATGCATTGCTGGCCCTGGGACTCAAGTTGACTGTAAAGTAAGAAAAAGTATGTCTCCTTCAACACAATATCAATGCCAAATATAAATAATTAAAATTTATAAATGATGGATTTATTTTTACTTATTTATAATATGGAAGTAGCAAATGCGCATGCACTCAACCTGATGGTAAATAGCCACTACCGCCCATGGTCACCTGGAATCAAACCCAGATAAGATCAGAGTCTTACCTTATGTTAGCCATCAATGCGTTGCTACCCCTGAGAACGAAGTTGATATGCTTCTGATGAGTATATCTCTCATACCACACCCTTCAAACCAGAACACAGCAACGCATAACACTGCTGTTATTAGTCTAAATAGGTGTGGCGATGACGCTGCTAGAATCGAACCACAACGAGTTCTGCCACCTTAAATGCATACCGAATCAGTCCCGGCGGGCAGCACACCCGGACTTGGCGATCGGTCCGCGACCAGTCGGGACCAGCTCGCTCCACTCCCGCGTGTCAAGGCAGAATCATTACAATACATTAACGATACACACCGAATCATTCCCGGCGGGCAGCATGACACACGCGGACCTGGCGGTCGGTCCTCTGCCAGCCGGGGCCAGCTTGCTCCACTCCCGCGTGTCGAGGCAGAAGCAGTGCACGTCGTCGAAGTATCGACACTCGCGGCCGTCGTCGCAGTAGCCCCCGAACACGATCAATTTACGCCCCAGGAGAGCCATGCGGTGCCCTGAACGTGGTGATGGACCATTAGGGGCTACCACCTGAGGAATATTTATAATTATTTCCATTTTGAATTTTCAAATCGAAATATTTTTTAAACATGTTTTTTTCTTTTCCAGAACTGCTTTCTGTTCAAAAGTTATTTTTGTTAATTGATTAATATTTTTAATAATTCTCAGAACTGTTTTTAAATGTCCACCAGTCTGTCATACAGTAGGTTTTTTTGTATGAAGTAGCAGGAAACAAAAACTTCATATAGGTGCAAGGCAAAATTGCAACTTTAAAAACATTTACATTACGTCTATGCCATAGTCCATCATACTAATTTAGTTTGGTATGGTATGATTGTTAGACCTTGCAAACATTTAACTTTTTTTACAGTTTTTTCAGACATGTTCTTTCGCCATTCAAGCATGTAATAATTAATTTCTAATATCTAATATAACCCGATATGCCCACAACATAACATCTAATAATAATAATTAGACATGTGAAAAAAATTAAATATTGTAATACCTTTTCCCACTTCTTTTCGGCCAATGAGAAACACCATAGATCCTTGTAGTGGTAGAATTGTGTTTCTGAGGGACTTGTGAACTCTCCACCAAAAACCCACAATTCACCTCTGAAAAGGGAAAAAAATGTAGTATATAAAATAAGTGATTATAAATGTAAGAAATTTGTTTATAAACAATCTTTTTGTTATGAAATCTGTATGGGCTACAACGGTACATTTTTAGCATTAGCAATTTACGATGCATTGATGCATTTAAGTCTAATGAGCTATGAGCTCTAATGAGCTCTATTAAGATTAGTCGCGTGTTTCTCTATCATTCACTATCATCTTAGCAATATAAGTTTATATTGAATTAGTTATTTCTATCACTTTATTTCTATCATTTACTATCATCCAAATATTGTATTGGGTCTGTCTCAGCCCATACAGAGTCTTGGAGGATATGCTTTCAGTCTAGCAAACTTGCAGTAGTTACAGCCCTGTTGCAGTGATAAAGGAATACAATTCCTTATTAATTACATAATCCGAATTTTATTAATCATACAAGAAGTTTAATTTGAGATAACCAATACATTTATGTTAATCACAAAATAAATAATTATAAATTATTTTATAATTTTTGTCAGTATATTGTCTGTTTTTAATTAGATGTTAGTTTAATTACTTGTTAGCCTGTGTGGCGATAGCTTGGTGCGCGCTGCGCGGGGGCGGCGCGCCCGGTGCCTTCACTCTCCTCCACGCACCATTTGAAGGGTTGAAGAATAACAGCTCGTTATATACTTCTGTCTGAATACAAACAATAAATGTTTATGATGAATTGAGTGTCTAAGTGAAGGAGTAGCCATTAAAGTGGTGGTCTCAGATTCAATCCCTAGCTAGCCTTACAGGTAAATTAGATAGATTAATTTTGATTAAATTTTATGTTATAGTATGTTGAGTATAATATTATTGAGTAGTTACTTAATAACAACAAATAATCTGGATAACACTCTTACAAAGACAAAATATAACAGTTACCTTTTGTCCATTATGGTATTCTCCCCCAAATAGTATCAGTTCGTTATTAGTAGGATGAGGTGTAAGGGAGGCATATGCTCTGGCTGAGGGTGGTCCCGGGAGGGTCTTCTCGGAGGCTGCAGCTCTCTTGGCTTCCTCACGTTCAATTTCAGCTATAACTTTGGCTATATCCTCCTGTTATTGAATAAGATAGGAAAGTCTGTATCAGATTTCAATTTTAGTAGCACAAACTTGCAGTGTAGTTGATTGTAGATGGTCACTGCTGCCCATGGACTTAAATCATCTGTCCCAAATATTATTGGAGCTCTATGTCTTTCTCAAATACAAAATATTTCTTCTTTACCCCTGAGGACAAATGTTGCCTTATCATGTGTCAACAAAAAAAATTACCATGAGTTCAGTTAATTAGTTACATGTGTAAATTTAAATATAGTTATGAAGATGAACTTTTTACATTTGTACTAAATACTTCATGGGTTGTTTGTCAAGTTTAATGGAAATATTTCTGCTAATAGTTTAATTAAAAAACATGCTTTCGACATATTTGTTTAACTGTTTACAATATAGAAATCAATGCTTTAGAATTAAGTCATCGCAGAATTTATTTCACATTTTTATTTTTCTATAAAAATGTGTAAAAATAACGATTTTTAAATAAATTGTGAAAATATGGTGTGTGTACTAACCTCTCCCAGGTTCGCTAGTTCTTTCTTCAATTTATTAGCTAATTTCTTCTCTGTCTTAGCGGCGGTTTTAACAGCTCCACTGACCTTATTCTTATTTTTCTTTTTGCCCATGACTCTTTCGTTTATCCAACTTAGTAATTTACAATTTAGTTTGTTCTAAACACGGCAATATTTACATCGAGCGAAAAATTACGTACGTTCTGAAACTTGTTCCAATCCAAAACATTCATCTTTAAATTTCCATTATAATGTCAGTGTTCTCTAATACTTTTTGTATAATTTTGCTAAAATAAATTAGAAAGTCCATAAACAATAAAAAGTAATTCATAGAAATTTTTAAAAGAAAACGGGTTTTATAAATACTGAATGCCTGATATGATTTTTATACAGGTAATAGATTTTAAACACACTTCCTAACCATTGAACCAATTATTCCAATGACTGTTTGACTGTATGTAGACATTTATTTAGTTTAGTTATTGCTCTCTTTAAAACTACCATATAAATAATGTCTTATATATGTTAAACTTAACATACAAATATAAATAGAAAATAAATTTTGTATCTTTCAATTTACTTATATAAAAATAATATTTGTTAAGTATAGCAAATAATTATTTCTTTTTTCAAATTCCTAAATTATCTTTAATAGTGTGTACGTTGCAAATCTATAAATATGGACACAATGCATAAACTGAACGCATTTCGCCAAACTTAAGTTTTCCTGTGGTATCTTTCACAATAAATTTTATGAATATATAAAGAAATGTGGATAAATATAAAGTGAAGAAGTATTTGTGTACATAAAAATTAATGCTCATTGATTATATTAATTAATTTAAGAACATTAGCTACGGGAAAATAGAAAATGACGACACCTGGAACTTCAGTATGTATCCTCTCTATTTTCTTCTTTTTAGGATTATAATTTTCACTGTTTGTATTCATATAAACATCTTAGGCCAACGTGTGCTACCTTGAAATTAACATTTGATCAATTATGAGCGAATCTTAAAATTTTATACAATTTTCATAAAATGATGAATTAGGGTTACCTACCTATCACAGTGTCTTATTTCGTTTTCTCAGCAACCGTCGGCTGCGGTTCAAGAGTTTAAAATCCGGGTGCCGAAGAACAAAAAGAAGAAGTATCATGTAATGCGGTTCAATGCAACACTGAATGTTGATTTTGCAAAATGGACCCATGTCAAAATGGAACGAGAGAACAATATCAAGGAATTTAAAGGCGCAGATG
>MOOZ01000331.1:710076-722930 GCA_002930495.1 Cecropterus lyciades
AAGTTAAAATTATTTTAGAACTAAAGAACGTTAGCAGCAGGTAGGTATCCTTCCGTTTTTAGCTAAGATGTAAACATACTCGTTGTATACTATTGGAGTTAAAATTATTGTAGAACTAAGGAACGTTAACGTTAGCAAATCGGTACTTCTTGTTTATTTTTTCATTAAAATAAAAGTAGTAAGCAAAGTAATAGATCTTATAAATTAGAGGTATTTGCAAAGGTATTTCACGTTTCAAACCTCGTATTCGTATATGTTCCAATGTACACTTCCATATAATAATACACACACGTTCAAAACTCATTGACTGAAGTTCATTAGCACTTGACACAGAAACTAATTTCGCGGATTGACAATTTTGCAACTGTATGCTTCCGAACAACGTAGCAACAGAGACATACGTACCTACCGCAAGCATTTTTAGTTTTCGGCAACCATGTTTATGTCTCACGGATTGACAACGGGTTAAAGGTTACAACTGAGAATGTAAAAAACATTTTTTATAAGATTAAAGTAACAAACGAGCATGCAGTCCATCTGATGGTATGTGACAATTACCACCCATGGACATCTGTAATCAACCCCAAATAAGATCTTACATTATCTGCCTGAGTTTAACCGCAGATGCTTTATTACCCCTGAATATTAAGATGTTCGCCTCATATGAAAGTGAACCAGCAACCAAATCCTTCCAACTTCACGCTAGAAATAGATGTAGCGGTGGTACCTCCCCGACGAACTGTACTCATTCTACCATCTTGTAAAACCATAAACCATATAAAACCATATTTCTCAATTGCGCAATAGTAAAGAGATACGAGTCCGTAGGTAGCGCTGGTGATGATCATAAGAGCCTCTGCCAAGGGACGATTTTTGCACCTTCAAGTTTGAAAGTCTTGTCGACCTTTTTATGTAGCCTTTTTTCATCGACATATTGTTACATGTAATACAAGCTACATACTACAATAACTATGTGACATTATTTATTTCACCTCCATAAACGTTGCACACCTGGCAGTCCTACCAATCCTAGGTGAGGTTATGGTATGCAGGTCAAGTTCCTGGCAATGATGATGGAAATGGATTGCAATAGTTCTTGATCATTGAGGTCAAACATCACCTCTATTCAAGCCTATATATATATCCTTCTTTTCATGCTCTATTACGCTATTGCGTAAGATCACCACATGATTTTTTTGTACATTATCAATAAGGTCACACGATTACTACGTATCGATATCTTTTATCATTAGTATAGTTATCTATAAACAATATCTGTTACTATACCGTCTAATATGATGAAAGATTTGAAGTGTGCGCATATACTTAATTTTACAATACCACTTGACATCTATTCAAATATTCAATACTAGCCTAGTCACGTGGTTCGGGCGGAACTTTAGTCACGTTTACCATGTATATGTTACGTTTGTAATAAGTATTATATATGTTTATATGGGATCATAATAAGCCACTGCCGCGGCATAGGACGACTATCAAAAGCCAGATCATAAAACATATGTATATCAAATTTTAGCAAAATTCGACCAGTTGTTTTTGCGTGAAAGAGTAACAAGCACACATACATCCTCACAAACTTTCGCTTTTATAATATTGGAAGTTTGTATAACTCTACAGTTTGTTCATGGACTTAGCTTTCGATTTTTAAAGGGGAATTACAGTGATGGTTAGTTGAAATAACCGGCCAAGTGCGAGTCGGACTTGCACACGATAAAATGACGTATGTTGTATGGGCGCCCCCCTTAAATATTTATTTTATTTATTAATTTATTTTGGAATATCTCAAGCGTATACCTGTTGCCGTTATTAATATCCAGCAAAAATATCACCTTTGTTGTGCGGAAGCCTTCCTTAATATTTTTTTGTGTTTATATAGCGGCAACAGAGATAAATTATCTGTGAAAATTCTAACGGTCTAGTTATCACGGTTCATGAGATGGTGAACCGTGATAAGTGGTGACAGACAGACGGACAGTGGAGTCTTAGTAATGGGGTCCCGTTTTTACCCTTTGGTTACGGGATCCCTAAAAAGGTGTGATCTAATATGACATATATTAGAGATTACATTTATTCAAAATTGTTTCATATTAAACCACATAAAAACTCTATTGCATTTTATTTCTCCTTGATTAAATAAATCCAAAAGAGATCGGGAGTGTAGGTACTTACTATGTATTCACCATCGAAACGCACATAAGATTGTACAGATATGAGTAAAGGAAGTAGGTACTTCTTAAAATCAGAGGACAACAAAAAGATTATTATCGATTACGATTGATGTCATGATCAATTGGGTCTCAATGTTAAAATATTGGTTCCTTTATTATTTAAGTAAGTGACTAAACAAGCCGTTTATTCTTTTAAAATTCTAGTGGGTGCAATCTTCATAAAAGTTATTGCACGTTCACTAGTTGACTACTAATACACGGCATGATAACATGCAACCTTAATAATCATATTCATCCATCCGTCACCCTAGAGGTCCACTGCTGGACATAGGCCTCCCCTAAACGGCGCCACTCCAACCGGTTCTGTGCCTTCTAAATCAAACGGTTTCCCGCTGTCTTCTTCAGATCATCGGTCCACCTGGTTGGGGGACGACCTCTGCTCCTTTTGCCTAAACGTGGTCGCGATTCGTGGACCTTTCTTTCATCGGCTATCAGTTCTTCGAGCGATGCGGCTGACCCCTTGCCACTTCAACTTGCATATTTTGAGAGCTACGTCGGTAATCTTAATTCGTGTACGGGTAATAATCATACGCATATTTTTATTATTATTCAGTCGACTATAGTTACTAATGTACTTACTGGCGCCATGAAACCATAATTACTTTTATTTTCAGAATTAATTTATAACTATTATACTTTAACAGACTTTAATATGAAAAATGGATTCGAAGATGACTGAAGAGATAACTAAAGGAGGTAAATTATTTGCCCATTATGTAATTGATAACATAAGTGAATCTACTAAGTCATAATTGGATAATCGTACGATTTTATCCTTTAAAAGGGAAGCACAAGATAAATTATTCTGTGTTTTATCAGTTACATATTAAAACACATAGATTTGTGGAAAATATCGTCCATTGACGATTAAAGTGACGAAATTTCTTCGTGATTGTTTCATTAAATACTAACGAAGTTACTAAATTATTAATCGATTCACTAGCTCCAGGTTTTTCGTTTCAGGGAGGAAGGAGGACAGCTGAAGGTAGGCTGTCAAAGAAATTCATGAGGACCTTCTAATATTATGACTATATCTTTAGGTACTCGTTCGTTTTTATATTTTGATTAACTTTTATCAAATTAATAGGTATATAATGAGACTCATTAACTCTATTATGATTCTAAAATTATATAAATATTATGAGATTTAAGAGTACATATTTTTTGTGTAAAATTTGTATAATTTTCTGATAAACAGTAGAGTTTTTTGGTTTCTAATTCGCCAATTATTGTATATAAATAATATAAGCAAACAAAAACATACGGTATACAACGTTTTAGCTTGCGTGCAGTTAAGGTCTAAACTGAATCAACAATCAGAGGATTAACTCTATCATGTTATATTAAAATATGAAATGAATTGATTCAGTTATTTTATTTATACTTTGTTTTATGTTTCTCTGTAGGGATAGTACAATCGAGTTAATATTGCATCTAGGGGTGTGCGAATTCCATTCGAATCGAATCGAATATTAATATTCGATTTATTCGAATAATCGACTATTAATATTCGATTCGATATTCGAATCGAATAATTCGAATTTTCGAATTATCCGGAATTCGACGAATAATTCGGAAAATTTCGAATAATTCGTACAATTCGAAGGTAATTGAAATATCACTGGATTTTCTATTGTTTCCAACTTAAATTTCATCGGTCATTGAGTTGAATTCTCGCTTATTGGTTTAATCAGTGAATAGGATATCTACAAGCATGCGTGAGTATATTCAGTGGTTGAATTAGTGAAATTCCACAGATTATTCGAACTTTTTTCGAAATATTTAGGAACTTTCGAATAATTCTAAAGTTCGATGTATTCGATTCCAAAGCGAATCGAATATTAATATTCGATTCGCACACCCCTCATTGCATCATAGGATCACGTTAATAATATTTGTGAATGATGAAAAACAAAAGTTTGTGTAACATCTACTCTATCATGAATTGTTTCAGCGTTGAAGCACGCAAATAAATCAGCTATGTATCGCAGAATGAACTATACCTACCTACATAATTTAATTGACCTGTTAACAAAATTTAATAAAAACTGATACTTACCTACACTTCTGCAAAATATCAACACGAATTTGAATGTCAATACATAGTAATCACAATCGCTCTGAGACGAGTGAAATTAGGACAAGCAAATATATATATTGTATATAGATAATTTAAATTTCGTATAAGTATAATAAGATACATGTATTTTTTTCTAAATATAATAAGCGAACCACTTGATGATAACGGACTCTATCGCCCAGGGTTATCTGTAATCAACCCTAGACGGCATCAAATTATAACTTCATTAAGGAATATACAAATAACTAACACACACAGAAACCCTTTAAGCCCTTTATATATGTCCATGATTAGCGTCCTACATGAAATCGGACGCTGGGGGCTTTTACAATATAACCTTTCATCACAGATTCCACTTTCAAAACTTTCTGACGACCCGCGTGGTGGAGCGGTCACTATACCGGTCTGACACGCATTGGGTCCCGGGTTCGATCCCCGGCCAGACAGAAATGTGAATGTTGAGTTTAGATTTCTGTTCTGGGTTTGGGTGTTTGTGTATTCGTCTTTGTGTGTCCATGGCACCCACGACACAGGAGAAAATCCTACTGTGGGGCTATGAGTGTAGAAAGCGTTTAAAAAATATATTACATACGATATTACAAAATAATATGGCTGACCAGATAAAGTGCTTGTCACTTTCTTTCTAAACAATTGCATATGTATCAATTGTTAATAGAAATAGCGTCAGTATACGGTTACAGTATAAAATAATCACTAAACAGAAGTCTAAAGTTCAAAAAGGTACAACAATAACGAAAATTCGAGATGTTTACGTGTAGATGAATCCTCATGATTATTTAAATTTATTTATTCACTTGGATCCGGCCTTAGCAAATTAGCAAAATATTTATACAAAATAAACTTTTAATTTGTGAATCGCATGATTTTTTTTTCGTTGGCAGTCGTAATATTTATTTAATTTTTTTACATATCTAGACAATATTATAAAATATCTTCTTATTTCATTACATAATTAACTGAAACAACGTACAATTTAAACTAAGGTGTACGGAAGATTTAACGGCTCAAGTCTTCCTTGAAGATCTTTAATAAATCTTTAAAAAAAAAATTGCATCGGGAGATTGAATAGGGGTATAAAAGCTAGTACTTGTAAGCTCTGTATTCATTTTATAATAGCGAAATATAAAAGTTCATCTACCAATTTGAACTTAGTCTGAGCAGTGGACTACGGCCTGAAAGTCTCTCATTCTGAGAGTAGACCCGTGCCCAGCAGTGGGACAATAATGGATTGACGACGACGAGAAATATGAAAGAATCGTTTTTAAGTATTCTTTAACTGTATGGGCTGATTTTTATAACTGTTAAAGCTCTTTGCAAAATGCTTTTATGTTGGGTGGTCGACATATTCGTTTGTTACACCACTACATAACACAAAGTATGTATTGGCACCAAAATACCTAATATCTATATACAAACGTAATATCGCGAGAAACGTTTCTGTCATTTGCCGATACCTTGTACATGTGCCATAAAGAGTCAGTCTGAGTATACGATGGCAATGCTAATACTGAATCACAAATAGCCACATAGCTTATTTTAACCCGATGACGATGTGCACGAGATTTGAATACTAACCACCATCCCACACCCATATTATTTGAATTGTTGTTATTATGCCACAGCTTCTAACCATAACGGATTGACCAAAATATAGCATCCAACTGTAAGCATATGTTAAAATGTAAATGTAAAAGTTGTTATTATTATAGTTATGTAAATATTTTAATTACTTGTCTAGCTTATTTTGTTTCAAATCAAAACTATTAAAATAGTTTTATAATTTATGTTTTGTGGATACTGGCAACAATTTTATGAGGAAATAAGCCAATGAAAAAATAGCAGAGTCGACGTGTGGTTGTGCGGTTTTTGAAAAAGGGAGCAAGTTGTTGTTCTGAGGACGATTTCTGTAGTGTATGTGTTTATGTAGGACAATAAATAAATATATGATTATTTTAAAGTGAAAGTGGTTTATTATTTGTTTTTAAAAGAGTGGCCACCTGGGTGGAAGATTCTCTACACAACTTTCATAAACTTTTATGTATTCACCGCCATTGATTGCAATGTTTTGTAGCAACAGTATGGTTCAACCAGGTAGGTACCGCCACCACACCTATTTCTAGCGTAAGACAATGTATGCGTTTCGTTGAAATGTTATGCATGCCGGCTGACTTAAATTCGGTGAGACCATCTTAGCCCTCACGAGTGGCAAATCATCTGTAATTGACTACAGTAAGACCAATCTATGTTGAGTTGCTTACAGATATTTTCGACCGGCAGTCACCACTTACCATCAGGTGGACTGCATCCACTACTTCAATGTTACAAAGAAAAAGTCACCGTCATTAACCATACGTATGATGTTGGTGACCATAATAGACGAATCACTGGGAAATGTCACATCTTCTGTTATTTTAATTCTCCGTAGCGACAGTAGCGTGTGACATTTATGAAAAAAATGGAAGAATGTTAACAAGCCCATGGCATAGAAAACTTTGCCCTCAGGGGTAGCAACGTATGCCACGAAAAACCCGGTGCAGCCGATAATGGCAAATGTACCACCCCCCTCCCTTCCCTCCTTGCGATACACGGGTATTCCTAGAAGTACTCCTTGCGACAGTTATAACGAATATGTTTTCATTACCTCGGGCTATATATAGTCTAGGTTCATAGGTAAGTGACCCGAGTTGCTAAAAGGTTACCGACCGCTGTTCTTGACAAAAGAGAAGGTACATCAACAATAATTATTCCTGAAAATATTTCGTTAGAATCATAACCCAACGATGTTACGAATATGCGTGTCGCTTTTAATGTCCCTAATTAGGTATTAGGTTTAAGAACTTTATTCTCATAAGAAAATACATTCACTTATAATGAGAACTTATCTAATCTCAAAATTAAATACAATATTCGGCATGCGTGCAAATATTCTATCCTTGGTACGAGTATGATCGTAATACTTAAGATTCACAAAGTGGGTAGTTTTGCAAAGACGCAAGGTACGAGACAGACAAGGTACATAAAATTTCACGTGTTTAGAAACGGCATCAGACGTAATAAGTAATATATAATTAAGATGCATATTTTATCAATGCAGACAATTTGTGAAGACAAATTACTTCAAATTGGCTGAAAGTAAGGTTAATGATTCTCTTAAACGAATTGCCGCATAATATAAAAGATATTGATTGGATGATACGCAACAATAATTAATATGAAAGCAATATCTAAAATGTTAATTCAGACGTTCGGCAATTAACCCTGATAGGACCTCGAAGGTGAAGCAACCCTTTGTGGCTCGACTTCGGAGGCAACACACCCATCTCTAACGTAACAACAGTAAATAAATGCGCTGCTAATAAGGGTTCTGCTTGGAAAGGTTTCTTAAGGGAAATTCTTATACAGTCTTAAAAGGTCGCATGTTGGTCTATAGTCGACATCAAGTATGACACAAACTGACAAAAATCTGAGGTTTACCGACATCAAATATGACACAAACATTATCTGATGTTTATAACAGATGTACATGGGGCAGTAACCACTTATCTGCAGATAAACTGCATTTGCTACTTTAATGTATAAAAGAAAAATAACAGCACAATGGCCGGCAACAAAAAGCTGTGTTCGCTATTCTATTTCTAATGATAAGATCGTTTTTGGCTACCACTATTGTTTTGTTTTTGATTACATATTAAAATACGTATGCTAATGTTTTAATTGTTTACTCAATATAAACTTTATTCAGACAATCGTACCATGGATTTTTAGGCCAGGCACCCTCGCGGGCGTCCCTAAGACACACTACCAAAGTTTTATCCCAATCAGATCAATCGTTTCGGGACGCATAGAGGACGAACATACAAACATTGATATTTAATTATATAGATATGATGACGAATAGTAGGGTCGGGTTGATACTAACGAAAATACGCACATTTATGTAAATCTGATGATTTACATAAATGTGCGTCTTTTCGTCTCTATATGAGTGCTGTCCATGACATACATATAGGATTAAAGGATTTCTAATTTGCAATTAATATTAGTGTTTATCTTCATTACTAAACGCTATATTTAAACAAGTATGTTAAAAGAAAAAATATATCTTATAAACATCATGTGATATAAGACATACCTATTATTATGAGTCCTACTATCAACAGCGAAAAATAACTCACTTTGAAAAAGTGCCCCAAGTGAGTAGAACCCTGCTATCTGGATTACTTATAAAAAGTAACTGAAAGGACATTGCCGCACGTATCTCGTACTCCAAAACAACTTTAACGCCAGTATTCTCAAGAGAGTGAGGACAGGAGAAATGGAAAAAAATATTTGAATTATAGATGTAGTAGACAATCGAGCAAACTGATAGTAAGTGGCCATCGCCACACCTGGACATAAGTCACCGCTAGATAAGATTGGTATCCTACCGAACGTTAGTCACGAAAGCATCGTTACTCCTGATAAACAGGTTGGAATGCCTCGAATAATGGTGTCCTCCTTTAAAGTAGGACACAAGAACTTTTAACATTACTATAATTGATGATGACTCAGGACATGAAAAACGAAGGGCTCTACTAATAATGTTGTTATAATAGAAGACAATCACGAGAAGTATGGATCACATTTAAGAATATGTTTTTAAAGATAGCTTTTTCTTCGATAAAGTTTTATTCTATACAATCAGTAATCCAGGGTTTCAGCTTTATCAGTCTGCGCAGACTTTCATAAAAAATAAGGTCTAGCAAATTTATCTAAACTAATGAAAGCTGAAACTGCATTATTTATTTGTAATATGTCATTACGGCCTCTCAATCGAGGGTCCGGGGTTCGAACACCAAACACCACTGATTTTTCTAAAATTATGTGCGTATTGGAGATTAATTATCACTGCTAAGAGTTCTTAAAAAAAGTTCTCAAAGGTGTGTGAAGTTTAACATTTCGCACTTGGATAGCGCGGTGGACTATGGCCTGAAAATCTCAATCTGGGAGAAGACCTGTGTCCAGCAGTGGCACAATAATGGGTTGCCGACTACTGTAAACGTCACTGTGTTTCTTTCTATTTATTATCCAGATAGAATATTATTAGACACGTGACTTCATGCGTCATGCTTTGTGAATTACGATTTTAATTAAAAAAGGTTTTGTTCAGCAAACCGCGAAGAGGCAACAATATTTTTTATAAGTACAATAATAATATTATTATACAAACCTTAAAATGCTTACATATTGCAGATGCTATCCACTTTATTGGATTATAACGAATATGGAAATTTGAGTAAAAGTTAAAAGGGGCTCAGGTATACATTGTCATACGAACCTGGTAAAATGTATCTCCAAATGTGTACTTACTATGCAACAGCCAGTAAAAAAATAGTCATTTGTTTTTTAAGAAAAAAAGAAGATCGTCTAAGCATGGTTCAGCCAAAACTCAGGTAAGGATTTTGGCTGAACCAGGCTTGTTAGGGATATAAACATCCGCCGTAAAGTACTTGTTTGGATTGTCGATGTGAAAAACATGGTAAGAATTAATAGATTCTGAATAAAATACTATCTGGATGGTCTGGATAACGAATGCAACAGATCGAGCCGGCAAAATAGAACACACAATAACACGTTTAATTAACTTTGTACCCATGAAGTTACGAAGTAGTACGTTGTACGTTAAGTAGTATTATTCTTTACTACTTTCTAACTAAATACCGTACTGCATCTTATCTAATGTGATAACAATTAATCAGAAATATTTGAGTAATTATATAAAAAACAGAGTGTGAACTTTGCTTTCCTCTACGTTATAATTTTTATAAGTTATTTTACTATATTTTTTGTTATGGAATACTATCGGACAATCTTTCAGAAAAGTATCGAAAGGAGCATAGTTGATTCTACGTTTGTCTACATGTTGCGGAAAATTTTAATCAAATTCTTCACTACCTTTCAGTTTTGAAATCCGTTAAACTGTTTATTTTAATTCACTGTTTTATTCTTCAGTCAGCAATTCAAATAACTGAGGATTATCGCTAGTTACGTAAATAAATCTAATGTTCTTAGGTAAGTTCTTATTAATATATAAATTAATGACCCGCATGTAACTTTTTAAATGTATTTTAGTAAGTTTCTGACTTACAAACTACCTGTGTTTACTACCAGCTATAAAAATATGAGTAGCTATAAAGTCAATATTAATTTTAAATTTGTATTTCCATCTTAATAAATTATGTTATTAAAACCCGCGATAATAAAAAATCAAAGTGAAATGCAACTTACCATTTCGACAGATTAAAATTATTATACGCACAGATTAAAAATCTCACTTAATCACGCTAATTATAACAATAGATCCGTTGACACAAATAAAAAAAGTTCTTAAAAAAATTAAACCGCACAAATTTAAAAAACTGTTGGCGCGACCGTTCGTCACATCGGCGCGAATTTACTGCGAGCCATATGGTGTAAGCATGCGTGTTTATAAATCGGTTTTAATCGACTTTTAGCTTTATCGTCGCGTTTAAGGGTTTAAATTTCGATTTCATCGTAGCTTGTGTAAACGCGACCCGCTTGCGTATTTATTCCGGTTCATAGCTTAGAGAGTTGGGAGAGCTCTCGTTCACAGGTCGACGCACTGCGGCAATCCGACGAATATTGACCAACGGCAGACGAGCTCACGTGGTCACTGATGAATATTGGCCAACGGCAGACGAGCTCACTTCGACATCAACTAATCCTGAGCTTTGCAAGTCTTTCACACGACTATCGTTAGCTTTTATTATTCATGCATAAACAGTGAAAGTGACGGCCCAGTTGTCATAAGAGTCACAGTGCAGATAGGATCTGCAGCGGGTTCGGGATTCAATTCCCGGCTAAAGCAATATCTGATTTTGAAATCGCTTAGGACTCTGACTAAGGCATTTACATATAGTGTCTACGGACTGTGAGTACTGCAGGATTTAATGATAATAGACCCGTATTTCAGGCTATATAAAATAAAACTTAGCATAATTACTTATAGCAAAATTTAATGAATCGAAGAAGCATTTTAATTATATTAAGTATTGCTCTGCAAGTGAATAGTTTTTTTAAATAAAAGGACCAAATATTGGTTGCTTTTCTACGCACCATAATTTCATCAAAGTAACTTTCTTATACTTATATACTTCATATATTATGAAATTTAAGATGTAATGTAGGGCTGTGAGTAAGAATCGTTTTTACCGACTTTTTTCTTCAGCGGCAAATTCAACCTTCACTTCGGGCGTTTTGAACAACCGCTACATCATTGTTGTTATTAATAAATTAAAAATCGGGATGAGCAGAGACCTCTATGCTTTAGTACCTTCCACGAATGACATCACGTAGAAATCTGTACAAAAAAGCAATTGCGAAAAAACTTTCAAGAAGAAATAAAATAAATTTACATTGTTACGGGATTTTATTGTAATGTTACTGGTTTCACCGATGTGAGGATTCGCATTGAAAGGTCAGAATAAAAAGTCAATGGCTTCTTGTTTTAGTGGACCAGATTGCTTGCACAAAGTTCCCGAAATAAACAAATTTTAAGTATTATGTATAATATCTGCATACACAGTACTGAGTTAAATATGTACATTCATAAACTAGGTTAAGAATAGAGTAGAAATCATTTCTACATAAGAATATAACTGTTAAAATTACAGAAAGATAAGATGCAAGTTAATACTTGATATAATTATCATTATGTAATTCGGATTATAATAACTGTTTTAGTACAATGCGCCACTATAGAACATCTTCTAGAAAAATTAAATGTGAATCTTGATTATTTTTACGAATCTGACAAAAATTTTTGTATGTGACACGAATCGATAGAATTGTTCTTAGGAACTACATAAAAAAACACTGCTGTATTGGAAATTCGTAAATATATTACCTAAATCTACACCTTACTACCTGTAACGTGTAGATTTTAAATAGTTTCATAAATATTTATAGTATTGAACATACCAACATACCTTATTTTTGTATCGAGGGGGAGAAAGGTTATTCAGAAGGTACCCGATGCCGTGGGAGCGACGCTGGGTTATATGGAATTTGTACCGCACTAAAACCTCCCCGGGGGCCGTCCTCGGCGCTGCGCAAAGGACTCCTGGATCGCCAAAGGAACGCAACCGGAGCCTTCTGAGCGCGTTGCCCCAACGGGCTCTACCCAGGTGAGCGGCTGGGCCTTTGAATATTGGGACACTCTGTATATTGCATTGATATCATATTTATAAAGAAAATATCGAGGTATAATAGTGGTCGCTCTGATCCTAAAGTAAAAGTAGTAACATTGTTGAAAATTTTAAAACAAAAAACCCGACTGCTTAAAACGCTTTTTTCCCACGCAGCGCTGAGGACGGCCACCGGGGGAGTTTTAGTGCGGTAAAAATCCCACATAACCCGTCGTTGCTCCCACGGCGTCGGGTATCTTTTGAAGGTACATAGATTAGTCGTTGTATTTTTTTGCTTTTTGTCTCATAGAAGTCCTT
>MOOZ01000331.1:738565-768813 GCA_002930495.1 Cecropterus lyciades
AGGACGGCGGTAAGTGTGGTCGCATACCGTCGTAAGAACCAGACGGTGCGGTGGGCCCAGCCGCTCACCTGGGTGGAGCCCGATGGGGCAAAACAAAAAAAAAACTGTGTACCCTCACCCACATAACTGCGCAAGCCAACAGCAATAGCAATTCAAACGCAAAAGTGTTGCACTGATGCGTGGTTCTCCACGCACACATTCACCCTCCCTCCGTTCTTTCCCCAATGTCATCCGACACTGTCGCGCGTTTGTATCGATACAGTCGCGATACAGTAGCGTTGCAAATGCGATTAACACGCGTTAGTAACAATGCGTTTAGTATACGCGCAACAGCATCGCTACAAAATGTCGTCGTGGGCGAGGGCCCTTAGGTATAGACTTTCTGACCCCTGACATACAAAATATAAAAGTCATCTAGAAAACAATGTACATAATTAAGAGGGAAATAAATAATTGTGTGATAAATATCAATATTACAAGGATACCCTTTGATTTATACTGTGGGAACTCTTGGTATACGAAAAGTACACTAAGAAGATTTCAACGACCTAGGTAATAAAATTTTGTTAGATATAATTAATGGCTTCTCCACAGAACACATCTTCGTTTACACCAAATACCATCACTGTCTAAAGATAGCTTAATCAAATTTTAAAAATTAAAAGTTTGTTATAATCCGTATTCTACATAACATGTAACTGATCTAACATAACATTAATTATTACATTAATAATTTTATTTGTTAAAGCATAAAGAAGCAAAAGAAAGATTGAACAAAAGCGATGAAGACAATGACGTTCTGGAGGCCGTGTTATTCCACGTCGGGGAGATGGGTCGCTACCAGAAGTTCCTCTTCTGGTTCACGCTGCCATTCGGCTTCTTCTTCGCCTTCGTCTACTTCACCCAGATGTTTATTGCTGCGACGCCGCAAAACCACTGGTGCCATGTGCCGGAATTAAGCCATTTAGCACCAGAGTTACGGTAAGAACTTTTGTCAATAATAGAAATGAAACTGCAATCCCTGCGATATTCAATAAGTTTGTTTTAAGTTGGTTTTACTTTTATTTTTCGCTGGTTTTTCATTTGTAAAAATAACTGACGAATCTGTGGTAGTAATGAATAGAAAATATTAAAAAATTGCTTGCGTTAACTTACTACTTACTAAAATCACGTGCAGTAACACCAAGTTTATAAAATTTCAACTAAAATCAAAATTCGAGACATTGTAAAATCCATGTCATGTTTGCTTATTTAAACATGGATTAAATTCCTTAGTAGTGTCGTTAAAAACTCTCACTTATGAAGAGTGCTGGTAACAATAATATCACTGATAACAGCACTTTACAACATCAGCTGCCTTATGTCTTGATTACAGATTAGCCGAATCTTCTTTTTATTGCTGAAATCTAAAAACTCTCTTGTCGCTTCAATTTCTGCTTAGCAGTGATTTTTTAATGCGTTAAATTCAAATACTTCATTTGGTTCTTATAAACTTACTTACTCATATAAACACATAAACACTCGTATTAAATACGATTTGACAATTTTATATACTCTATTACGACAGACGTGCAAAAGCTCAAGAATATTCAACGGTTTTCATAATATACGATTGTTTTTTCCATATCTCAAAAATATTTGATATTTGATAATTAAATAAAAGGCTATAAAAATAAAAAAATCTAACAGCTTAAACTGAAGATAAAGAAAAATCTTCCTTCCCCCTCTTTATTTTGAACTTCCCCCATTTATTGGCATTGCTCGGAAACTCGAAACATTACTTCCGCTCGGAAAACATTATTTACGCACTTTGGCAAGTAAATAGATAAAAGTTAATTATAAATTGCCAGTCCATATTGTCAAAGCAGGTATAATCTTACATGGGGAACTGCTTTTGGTACTACAACAAAATCCCAGACCATATGGACTTCTCAGAATGCAAGTTTAAACAAGTCATTAAACGAATTCTGTTGAAAGCCTACTATAAAACAAGTGATTATATGATGATAAAACTGTCTGGTCTAAAGTAGTTTCAGAAAAATATTTAAAAGGTGTTTGTTATGGAGTTACTTTTGCCGTTTCTCAATGCCAAAACTTATGATGTTGTGGCAGATTGTTAATGATTAAAGACAACAAAAAGACATTTAATAAAAAGAAAGATTGTTAGTGATTAGACAAGTTATAGTAAATCCGTTTAATAAGTTGAACCAGTGGACACTTTTTAAGTGCTGGTTCAACTAATTAAACAATTAATTAACTAAGTGAAACGGGCTGATTCATTTAAAATGTCATTTTTAACCCCCGACGCAAAAAGAGGGTGTTATAAGTTTGGTACCGCTAAGTTTGTAGACCAAGCTAATATAAAATAGGGAGACTGCATAATCATTATGTTCACAGGCTTAGGCAATCAATCGGATAAAGAGTCTGTCTTAGTTAAGCGGTAACTCTCCGCTGCGACGTTGTAGTACAATTGTACTGAGTAAATGTTAATATATGTAGTTAATAATTTTTATAATTAAAATATAGGTGTAACTCGCTCGAATGTTATGCCTCATCTATAGATATTATTTTTGACTTTTTAAATGTTTGTTCATATATCTTTATAGCGTTGGGGATTTTTACATTTAAATTTAATTTTTTAAAGTACGGTAAATACACTTTGGACGGCCTTATATTTTACGATTGTTACATGCACGCTGCGTGATATAGATTTAGATGAGCGTGATATTCGTACATATGACTTCTAAAATCCACTTAATCCATTATTATAGTCTTAAGCATGTAAATATGAAACTAGTAACATTGTGAAAAATATTAAAACAAATCATCCCCTCCCCTCCCCTTTTTTCCTCTGTTTGCAGCGCCATTTTTTTAAATTATATAGGCTATGTTATTTTTCAAACTGAGACGATTTTAATGATATGTCATACGTCACAATCCGTCAAGCCGTTTGGGCTGTAGCGCGTGCCAAAGAAATGGACATACATACAAACAAACATACATATGCTTGAAAAACATCCCCCTCCTTCTGACGCAGGCGGGTAATAATAAACTTACGTATTTTGGAGGCCTGAATAAGACCTCGCAATTTTTGTAGAAGTTTTAATATTCGAAGTTTTTATATTTTTTTATCAGAAAACATTATACGCTTTTGTTCGATCGGTTAGATTACAGATAGCACATAGTGTTCGACCACAGCTTCGGCTTCGACTTCGGCCATCTTCGGCCAAAAAGAACACCTTCGGCCAATCCTTCGGCTTCGACCAGAATGGACCGAAGTTTTGGCCAAAGCCTTATGCCTAAATTGAACGAACTATAGCGAATACATGACGGAGACGGTGGAGCGAAAGAGTAACCGAAGACTCCATTTTGGGCTTGCGTCGCCAGTTGTATATGAACTTCAAATTATTTAAACTGCTATTATTTTAGAAAAGAAGCAAATAAATTTCAATCCAGTCAACATAGGTCTTTATCTACAAGAATAAAAATATAGCAGTTTTAGCCAATTTAGAACTGAATTTCTTATGGTTTTTGAACCTTCGGCTTCGGCTGAAGGTTGTGGCCATGGCCGAACAACCGGCTTCGGGTGCGGCTTCGGCCAAAAATTGACCTTCGGTCGGGTTTTTCTTTTAATGTTTTTAACGATTTTACTAGTTTTAAACTTTATAAACTGCAGACGGAATCTCACAGCACCAAGAATCGGAGCAGAATGGGACAAATGCTCCATGTTTGCGGCCAACTGGACCGAAGTTTTGGACACGATGAAGCCTCCGGAATCCTCCACGCCAACAGTGCCCTGTCAGCACGGCTGGGACTTTGAATTATCAGATATACCCTATGATACTATTGTCAGTGAGGTGAGATATTAAAATATGTTCCGCGTTTCTTTACATTGCAAATATTACCAAAGCGATAGTTTGGATGACAGAATTACTTAATAAAAAAATATTACTTTGTAATAATAGAAATTTCTATAATTCTAGATTTATTCACTGTGTGTTTGAAATCGTATCATACCGAAACTACTGAATTTAATATAAAGGATTGTATAAATATGAGCTAACATAAGGTCTTTATTTTATTAAATTAATCTGCTCTATTAAAAGTTATAACAATTTAAAGATGCTACACTTTTTATATACGTATGAAGACGTGGGACAGCTAGTTGTTAATAAGTGTTTCTCAAACATATTTACTACGCAGTAAAAAGGAGATATTTTAGGAATTGATTCTATAAATGAAATCGGCGATTTTAATAAGTCAAATGAAAAACTAACACAGATAGAAAACTGGAGAACTGTCTGTAATCCTATCTAGTGGTTTCAGTAATTGATTGCTTGTTCTTTATAACAAGCAAACTTATCTAGATATTTGCACATATTTTATGTATGCACTGATCTAGAAGTACGCACGTATTTTGTATGTATAAAATTAACAGTTTCCATGTTTATTAAAAAGATAGTCACACAAGAATAACATTTTACAGCGAGGATGGGTCTGTCAGTACTCTGGGAACGGGCCTCTTGCACAAGCAATTTTCTTCGTTGGTGCATTCTTCGGGGGAATAGTCATAGGCTGGATAGCTGACACATATGGCCGTGTTCCCTCCATACTTAGTAAGTGTGAAACAGAAAATTTATTTTTGTCATTAACAAAAATATTAACAAATAAGATTGAAATAGAAAATGTAAGTTTAGGCTCTTATTAAGAGAGAAATAGAAAATTTGGAACGATAAGGAAAACAAGAGTGACGATACAAAAAAATACATATATTTGTGTATATATACAAATATAAGTAAGTTAAAAACATAAAAGTACAGGCATAAAGTTAATGGTTTAATAAATGATGACTGAAGCTGAAATAGGAATATAATTTATTACATTCAGAAACAATTAAACTGTTTACAATTTTTATATATTTTTTCTTTTCGTGTGTTCTTGTATGTCTTAAATTATTTATTCCAGCTGCTAACGCGGCAGCGTTTGTTGGTGGGATAGCCACCATCTACACCACCGGCTTCTGGGATTTCGCCCTCGCTCGCTTCATTGTCGGCGCCTCATACGACAGTGTCTTCTTGATGATGTATATTTTAGGTAAAGTTTATACAAATCTCTCGTATAATGATATATTTTCTATATCTCTTCGTTATTCTTGCCATATTTCATTATTGTTATGTTTCTTAATAATTATTATATGAAAATGGGTGTGAAATGAAACTGCCAAATTACTATTGAAATTCAAACAAATCCAAATATTATCTATTAAATTGTATTGACATTTCAAGTCGGTTTGACAGTATAGCTCCTTATTATTGGCACTTTGTCTTGTTACAAGAAAATTTGGGGGTCTTGCTTTTAGGGTCTTTAAACGTTGATAAATATTTCTCATGCAGTGCTGGAGTACGTCGGCCCAAGTTACAGGACACTTGTGGGCAACCTGCCCTTCGCGTTATTCTTCGGCGGCGCCTGCGTCCTTCTACCCTGGATTGCGCTATGGATCTCTGACTGGAGGAAGCTGCTGTGGGTCAGCACCCTGCCCATGGTGATTAACGTCTTAGTCCCATTTTTAGTACCTGAAAGTGCTAGGTAAGAAGCAGTCACTAGGATACTCTATTAATCCTTTAAGATCTAGATCAAATTCCTAAACTATTTTCGGCAAGAGACCAGTACTGTATTTATACGTATATACTGATACTTCAGACCCCCAGAGCTAATTAACTTTAAAAATCCTATTACTACTTTTTTATTACTAGTTTTTTCCTACTGACACAAAATGAATATCAATTTTAAAACTTTGTGGTTGTCCGGTGATGGGTTCCCTGATTTAGATTAAATAAAAATACTTAAGCACTAATTGACACTACTACTTCTACACGTCTACTTTGATTACAGTAAATAACGCTAATTTTGATTTTTTGCGCTAATTTTGAAATTTGATTTGCTCGAAAAATATGTTTATGTGTATAATTATACTATACGATAGTATAATTATACGATTATACATAATTTTAGTATGACTATTTCAGATGGTATACCTCAAAAGGACGAACAAATCAAGCAGTAAAAGTTTTAAAAAGGTTTGAGAAAATTAATGGCACAAAAATACCGCAAGATGTACTGGATGACTTTATCGTAAGTTTACGTCACTTTAAAATTCCAACGCTTAAAAACCGCCATGTACTATTAGACCTTACTTTTCTATATAAATTACTTAGTAGCCAAATAGATTACCCTGACCTTTTAAACAAAATTCAATTTAATGTCCCTCGGAAAAGCTATAAAAAATGTTTAAAACCTCTGTGTGCCCCGTTTCGTAGGACCGTCTTAGGCGCGAATTCCACGATTCCTCGCTTATGTAAGCTGCTGAACGCGTGCCTTGGGTCATTCGATTTAAATCACCAAACTTTGTATAGTTTTAAAAAATCGATTGCAATCGAAACAGCACACATAAATTCAAACCAAAATTATATTTTACTCTTTAACTATCATGTACTGAACATGTATTTTGACGACCCGCGTGGTGGAGAGGTCACCATCCCGGTCTGACACGCAGTGGGTCCCGGGTTCGATCCCCGGCTAGACAGACATCTGAATGATAAGTTTAGATTTCTGTTCTGGGTCTGGGTGTTTGTGTATTTGTCTTTGTGTGTCCATGGCACCCATGACACAGGAGAAAATCCTACTGTGGGGCTATTAGTGTAAAAAGCGTTTATGTTATGTGTTCGTTTCGTTTTCATGTACTATTGTTTACGCATGCGGTGTTTGCCTTAATAGGTTATGTACTTAGTTTTATGTTTAGTAATTAGTTACTTAGGTTTATGTACTTAGTTTATTAGGTTAAGTCAATTTTGTAAATTTAGTATCGTAACCACTGGTAAACTTTTTATTAATAAATTAATTAAATTAAATTAAGTAAACAATATGCCATCAAATTACAAGATAAATACTCATAGATAGTTGAAAAAAAAATCTGGTAAAGCTTAAAAAAAAAAACACAAGTTGAACATAAACAAGAATAAGTTTTCAATTTTTTTTCTTGAAACTGATTACTCCATTTCATTAAATATACTTCCATTTTGCATATACCATAGGTGCATAGAACATTCGAAAGTCGAATTTAAAAGCTTGTTTCCTTTATTAGAACATTTTTGTGAGAGATTATGGCCCTTTAATTGAGAAATCTGCCTTTAATAGGAAAATGATCATATTTAGAAATGATGATACTTCTATTATAATGTAAAATTCAAAACATTTCCAATGACCTTTTGGTTACAATATTACATTACTATAAATATTTCGTTACACCATTTCTCTGTTAGTAAATCAATATGTATTTGTAGGTGTCGTCAAATCGTACGCGACATTCGAACGAGTCCATCATGTCGTTATTCAAGAGTGGTCCTATCCGTACCATGCTGATGTACATGGTGGTACTGTTCATGGCCAGCGCGATCATCTTCGATGCTCTCGTGAGGATGTCGGAGGACCTCGGCATGGACTTCTTCGTCACCTTCACTCTGACCTCCTTCACAGAAATTCCATCGATCACTATATTAGCGTTCGTTCTCGACAGGTAAGATGATTCAAGTTTACTTAAACTTCCAAGATAAGATAAGTCCAAGATAGTCAAAATATTCAAAAAAATGATCATCCAAAGAATATGATGATGTTAAAAATGTCATTGAATTATGATAAAAAATTGGCTGTGATTTGATTATTTTTTCTTTTCTTTCTTCAGATGGGGACGCAGAAATATGGCAATCGTGCCAATTACAATAGGCGGAATATTAATGTTGATAGCAGCGTTTGTGCCAAAAGGTATTGTTGCTTTTTGTTGTATTCCTTTCAAAAACTTATTTGCCAATATTATTCCAGAAACCATCAAAAAGATGAAAAAGAAAGAACATAAATTATTGAACCGAATAATCTATGTTCTTTCTTTCTTTCAAACAGTATATTTCCTAATTATTCTTCGATAAGCATACAATATTTCAGTATTTGTAACACACAAAATATGTTTTAGGAATACCTCAAACATCCCTCGCAGCGATAGCCCGGTTTTTCGTCAACATGTCGTACAGCGCGGCGATACAGTGGTCCACAGAGATCCTGCCCACCGGCGTGCGGGGCACGGGCTCCTCGCTCATCCATGTCAGCGGTTACGTTGCGTGCATTTTGTCGCCCTTCGTTGTTTATTCTGTAAGTTTCCTTATAATAGTACAGGTTATACATGTAAGGGGCTATCCATAAATTACATCACAGGAATTTTTCGACTTTTTGACCCCTCCTCCGGTCCTTGTCACAGGTGGTGACATAAAACTTTAAATGATATTTTAATATGCCCGACTTCTATGGAACAAAAAAGCAAAAAAATTATTAAAATATATGTTTGTTTCTTTCATATACAGTACATAGTATATAGTCCCGAAGTCGGCGCTCATATTTTGTTAGATTATAACGACGAGTCTATGTTCTACAAGTATAAAATATGAGCGCCGACTTCACAACTATTACTATGTACTGTTCCTTCGCCCTGCTCTCAGTTCAGATTAGGGATTGTTAAATTGTAAAAGATAATAATTGTATAAGATTTTACTTATCTACGATTCTGGTATTTTAATTTCATTTATTTTTAGAGAAGTAGAAAGAGATAAGAAGTAAAATTTAAATTTTCTTTGTTACTAGGAGCGGGTTTGGCGACCTCTGCCGCTGGTGATCCTGAGCGCGGCGGCGGCCATGGCGGCCGGCTTCAGCCTGCTCATCCCCGAGACCAAAGGCCGGCCCATGCCGCAGACCATCGAGGATGGCGAGAGACTTTTCAGAGAATATACATTGTGCGGGTAAGAGAATACTGTGAATGAAAATTTTGTAACTTTGTACCTTTTCAGGCAGTTCAAAAAATTTTGGCATCTCCAAGTTAATTTGTACTAACTATATTTTGAGCCGGTAATCTTTCCCTAATTTAAGTTTGGATTTAAATCCATAATATACCTACGCATTTGAATTTCAAATCTAAGCATTACTATTACATTAGTTTGAAAAAACATCGTCCTGCAAACATTCACTTTGCATGATAAAATATTACTCTAGTGTTTCGATTAGTTATTTATATCCCCAGTGTTCAACTGAGTAAATTATGATAAAAACCTTCTTGATAATCATAATAATCTCTATAATAGTCAAGACCCGTAAACAGCAATGGAAGTAATGAATTCATGGTTTCGTAGATAATTACTTAATATCCGCTTCTTAACCGATTGAAGTTTAACTTTTATTTATTTATTTCAGAAAACCTGAAGATTTGGGTGACGCTGAGTTGCAATATGAAAAGCAGCCAACACTCGATACTTAAACTTAACTACGAAATCTGGATAAGTGCTAATTTAGGAAGATACAAGTGAAATATACTATAATGGTCAGAACACAGTCAACGGCCTTGTTTAATTGGATTGAGGGAGTGATTTAGATAATTTCGTTGTTTTAATGTAAATATCGTGCTGTGGGGGAACCTGTTGGAAAAGGTACTAGGTACAACATAACTAAGCTAACTTTAAACAGCTATAACACATCTGCCTATAATTCGTGTAAATATTTTGACGGCATTTTATTTATTAGTATTTTTAAGCTTTAAATAAAACTAATTTAAACAATATCAACCGTTTTATTAAAATCTATTTACAATGTCAGAATATGGTGAATTTAATCCCTTGACGAATTTAAATAATTTACATTACAATAATCTGCATATGATACAACGTAACAAATCTATTTATATAAAAGCGAAAGGATGCTCACTCAATCACTTACCTATTGACTAAACATTGCAGAGCATAAACTAGTAAAGGTAGAAACGACATTTTGACAAGAGGTTCCTTTTAAGACGTAGACGTCAGCTAAGAACGGTTTTTTTTTTTTGATATTCCACACCTAAGAGGGTTAAATTGGGGATTCAATTTTAGTGTGAAAGTACGCTTATTTTACAGATATCCTATCAATTTTAAATAACAGAACACCTATTTTAACTTTTTTAGAAAGTGTATCCTTTAGGTGACAAGTAAGGGTTGTAAGTTTGCTTAAACTTCCACTGGTTAAAAAAATCTCTAACTCCTAATCTAATTAGGATTAGGCTCTATTGGTCGAAGTAATGTAAATAGGCGAGTCTAGGTCTTATAAATGATCTTCTGGAAACTTCACCTTGTACGGCATAAAATGGGATTGAAACTTTGTCTGGGATTTAAGTTTCCAAGTCCAAGGAGCGGGAGAAAGAGATAACAACTAATCTCCCTCATCAAAAACGACTGATACAAGAACTCCAGTTCCAGGTCAGAAAGGTTATCTCATAAAAGGTCCAACGCCAGACAGATTGCGGTTGGAAGCAAGTGTTCCCATGGCCTCTCCTCTATCACGCCCGTGACAGAAGAGCACCCATGACGGATTTTCACAATCAACGGGGTCGAAATTCTATATAGAAATTACAAAGCTTTAAAGTTAGAAGCGTGAAATTTTAGATTTAGGGTTTTAGTTAGGTATATAACTTTTTTTTTTGAGTATTTCCTTGGATGTAAAATTTGTGAAATCCACACCATCACCATCACACCCACTACTGTCGCCAACGCTCATGCCAGGAGCAGGACTATTGACAAAACCCTTATTAGGGAAGATCTATATCCAGCAGTGGAACTCAAAAGTTTAAAGGATGGATAGATTATATTATAGTCTGTGCGAACGAAGTCGGGGGCACTGCTAGTATAAAATATAATCACAGCTTGTGCTTAAACCTACAGTAAAACATATATTTTTTATAATATGGAAGTAGCAAATGAGCAATCCATCTGATGCTATACACCCACCGACGCCCATGGACATCCGTAAACAACTCCAGATAAGATTAGCCCTACCTGAGGTTGGCCGCGGATGCATTGCTACCCCTGAGGACTAAGTTAGAATATCTCGGATAATTATTTCACCCGTACAACACCCATCAGACCAGAACACGGCAGCGCTTAACAATGCTGAAATATGTAATTTCTTATTACTCTTGCAATTTATCTTGCAATTTCTTCTTGCTGGAAAAGAAAATAAACAAGCCATTACTCAGAACAGATTCACTTACATTCATTCGAAGTTAAATTACATAAAACGTCTAATTATTGCCTATCTAATTAAGATCATACCTCCCAAAACGAAATCTGGTCTGAGCTAGCTCTAACCATTCTTCCATGGTCTGTGGCATTCGTTTGCCCATGGTCTCCGGCAGTAAAAGCGCTACTGATCCACCGAGGACTGCTACTAGCGATATCAAAATAAGGGACAGACCCTCCCACGCTCGATCCTGTAATTAACACAATTGTAATCATGCCAGGAACTAGAGAAACAATTGTGGACTGAAATCAGATGTACCTACAATCAGATTTGCAAAACAGAAAGTTTATTGTTATGAGATTTACGTCTCTATTGAGATCTATCACTTGAACGAAGTAGAAGCCACAATAGTTGAAAAATACAATAAACCCAGCTATATATCAAAACATTTTTGAGTGAGCAAGCAATATTTTTGACAAGTAACAAAAATATATTCTGTAACTTGTCTTAATTGTGTGGCAAGACAGATATACTTATCTGAGACATTTCAACTTAGTCTCCAAAGGTAGCAACGCATATGTGGCCAACCTCAGATCTAAACTAGAGTTGCTAAATGGTCACTGTCGTCCGGATGTCCATGGATGGCAGTGGCCACTCACCATCAGGAGGATTGCATGCTCTTTTGCTACACTTCCATAGCATTTAAAAAGATAAATGAACTATTTTTTATCAGATTTAAGTAGAAAACGAGCATGCAGTCCACCTGATGGTAAACAGTTACTGTCCATGGACATTTGTAAGCAACTTCATATAGAACAGGGGTTCTATCTGAAGTCGATCACAGATGCGATGCTACTCCCGAGGACTGAGATGGTCGCCTCATATATAAGTGTACCGGCAACCACACCATTCCAACGAAACGCAAGAACTGCTTCACGCTAGAAATAGGCGTACATACCGAGTATACAACAAAAGGCGATATCATCTTAGCGGCGTACGCGCTGATATGCACAAAAGAGGCGCCGGACGCGCGCAGCGGCGTCGCCATAAGCTCCGGCGTCCACTGGATGATGGTGGCGTACGACATGTTGTTGAAGAAGCGCGCCGACACCGCCAGCACCACGGAAATCACACCTGGAGAAAGTGGTCAGGCTCAGTTTTCACGTCAGACTATACACGGAGAACGCACTTGACCTAACCCCTTTCGGGTTAGGCTGAGTTCTCCTGCCAAGCCATATGCGCGCAATGCGCCTTGAGAAAGTGATTAGACTAGGTTCTCCCGCCACGCTATACACGGCGGTCACACCTGGAAGAATTAGTTAGACTAAGTTTTTTCGCCAAGCCATATACGGACAATACACGTAGAAGAAGTGATTTGGCTAAGTTTTCCCGCCAGCTTATATACGAATAACACACCTGGCGAAACTAATTAAGATATCACGCCTGGCCGGGTGGTCATATCTGGGAAACTTTTGTGCATTTAGAATTAGTTTCGACTGATTACTTAGATAGCGAGACTTTAAAATCCTATAGAATCAAAATTTGTAAACCGCATAAAATTTGCCAGTCCTTAATAAGTCCTTAATCCATGAACTTAGTGTTCAGCTGCAAGACATAGATATCTAATAGTAAGCGTCGGTAACACTAGACATTGTGATAAGGTGAGTATTGGTGACCACAATAATTTAATCAATTAGTAGGAAGGTGATGCCACTTCGGTTAATTTATTGATTTGATCCCTGTGTAATTTCCTATAATCTCACACTTTTAGTAATACATAGTTAATTACACACATGATCACAGGACAGCCAAAGGTGTGAAGTAATTACGGTTACCTCTTGGAACGAAAGCACCCACGAACGCCAAAACTCCTGCTATTATCATAGGAAGACAAACCAACCAGCGTCGTCCAAATCTGTCAATTAGATCAAAAACAGTAAGTAATAATGATCAGGGCTTACGTAACATTTACGCGAAGATTTCGTTAGACACTTAATTTCTTTTTTTCATTAAATTCTGCCTAAGCTAAAAATATATTGACTACACTAAAGCCTTTGCTACTGTTACAGCCTAAGTGGCTTTAGCTCGCTCCTCACTTAAAATCTGTTCTTATTATGAATACCTATCTAAAGTTTTTATCATAGCACCGGTCTGATATGCAGTGGGTCCTAGGTTCGATCCCCAGCCAGACAGAAATCTGAATGAGTAGCGCTGAACATTTATGAAATCTCAATATTACTTACCTGTCAAGCATGAAAACCAGTAACCCTACAGCAGGGGCTTCTGTAGCCGACGTCATCGTAAATGTAATGAAGAAGTCCATTCCCAGGCTCTCAGATAATCGGACAAGACCGTCGAAAACCAGAGCTACAGCCATGAAGGATAGGACTAACATTATAACAATAATGCTCAAAGATGACTTCTTGAAGACTACCAAAATACTTTGTTGTTCTTCTTTCGTGTTCTCTGCAACATGCTGAAATAAACGCAACCAGATAAATTAAAGTGGTGGAGAATTGTCAAAAAATGAAATGAAGGTAGGGCTTTTTTAATGTTTTTATAGTTCGGAAGTAGCAAACGAGCATGCATTTTTTTTTTATGTCACTGTTACGTCACTGTAATATTACCGTATAAAAATTGTACGCCTATCTAATGTTAAATAAAACAAAGTTACGTATTTCCTTTTTCAGAACGCACATATGTTCGAACTATGCGATAAAAGCAGGGTATCACTGAAAATCAGCGGTCGTAGGTCTCTGCGGCTAAGGCTGAGTGTGCCCTTTTCCGTCCTTGTATTGTGCTCAGTATAATTATAGTCTTTTTATTCAGTTTTGTATTTTATTTGTTGTTTTTTTGTTATTATTATTATGTTTCTTCTGTACTGCTTTTTTTTTGTTTTTATTACTTGTACTTTGAGGACGGAATAAAAGTTTTCTATTTCTATTATTTCTATTTCAACCATCAGGTGGATGGTAAGTGGGTACTGCCGCCCGTGGACATCGGTAATCAACCCTAGGTAAGATCAAAGTCTCACCTAAGGTTAGCCACAGATGCGTTGCTACCCCTGAGGACTAAGATGGAATGTCTCGGAAAAGTATGTCTCCCTTACCACACCCTTCAGACCATAACACAGCAGCGCATAACACTGCTGTTATGGGGCAGAAATAGGTGTGGCGATGGTGTTTCCGGAGTCGAACCACATAGTTCTACCACCTTCAAAGCTTATTGTGGTTCGACTCCGGAAGCACCACCGCCACACCTATTTCTGCCTAATTGCAGCAGTAAGAAGCCGCCAGCAAGATGTAGTATGAGCTTTCTCCTAAAGTATTCCTGAAACTCTGTAACATGGGATTCTTCAAGAATGGTGCAAAAATAGCAAATACTGCAATACATGTCAAAATTAGATGGTCAGAAAATAAACTTACAACAAATTCTTTCATAACTTCATCTGGTATTTTTGTTCGGTTAACTTTCTCAAATCTTCGTAAAATTTTCACTGCATCATCTATTCTACCCTTAGTCACTAACCACCTGAAGTCATATGATATAATAGATAAATACTGTAATCGACAAACAAATTATTACACCAGTAGAAAACTAAAACTAAATAGTTAACTAACAGCAACAACAAAGTAATTAAATTAACTATACACGCGTCGAACTCCTTGATATATTGACTCCATTGTATTTTCCTCCTTAACGTGAATTTAGTTAAATAGTGACATGCAAATTATATAAGTATATCTGTATCAACCCTAATAAAAATGATGTCGTTATATGAAAAAAAATAATAATACAGTAAGTTTACCACTATGATTTACTTCCCTACGGTGGTTAAAACACTGAGCTCAAACAAAGCAACGAAAATTCCTATTTATCAAATTATTCTACCCATCAAAATAATGGACTTGGTAATGATAAATAAGTATTCTTTAACTATATATCATAAATAACTGCTCCGCACGCCGAAAAGATCTTGAATTATGCTATAACTAGATGAAAACCCGGCTTCACTCGGTTGAAATATGGCTATAGGTAGGTAGATATTTTTGTAGTTATAATTAACTAAAAGGTATTACACCTTAGACTTAGAAGCAGACACTCGTAAAAGCTGGCAGTTCGCTAGACTCCACCACTTGTAGTAGCTAGTTTACAGTTTAATATACTGATCCCAGTGCTAGCTACACCCAAATTTAAATTGCGAGCATATTTATACGAACCTACACACGTTCTCAACAGCGCGGCAGCGTGATGCAGAAATGCGAGGTAAAATTTTGTAACGCCATCTAGTATATAATATCAAAACTATTTAAGGTAAATAACGCCGCTAGATGGCATGTTTACCCTATTATTACGTGAATAGGCTTTAAGGAATTCAAGATGGCATCCGAGTGGTGGCAATATTTTTTTATGTTTTATTATTAAGGTAAGGTTTCAATCAAGTCTACCGTACCCCGTGACGGAATTATTTATATAGATTGCAATAGACGTACAATAAAGACGAAAAATTGTAATAAAGATAGTAATTACCATTCGTAGTGCGACACTGAAGGCAACATCTATTTGTGCCATAAGGCACTTGAATACAGCTCTTAACACTGCTGGTTTAAGCAAATAATGATTAACGCTACTATTCAGTTCGGAAGAGTATGGTAAGGGACAGAATTATGCGTTCTTTTTATATAATCTGAAAGTAGCAAAGGAGCATGCAGTCTATCTGATGTTAAGTGACCACTGCTGCCCATGAACACCTCTAATCAACCCCAGGTAAGATCCCGTCTTACCTAAGGTTAGTCACAGCTGCGTTGCTACCCCTGAAGATTAAGTTGGAATGCCTCGAATAAGTATATCTATATCCTTCAAACCAGAACTATAATCCTATCAAGAATTAATTACCTACAGTTGTCACTTAGTAGGTGTCAAGTGGAAGACCTCGTACGTGCTCGATTATTGGTTTTAGAAAAAAAATAACATTTCTTTCACTCACCTCGCACTTTCAGGCACTAAGAACGGTGTCAGTAATACTAAAAGCATCGGTAATGAAACAATCAGCATCAGCTTCCTCCAATCTGAGATCCAAATGGTCAACCATGGCAGCATGACGGAACCTCCACCAAAGTAAAGAGCGACAGACATGTTGGCCACCCACGTCCGATGTTGGGTACCGACGTATTCCAATACTGAAAAAATAAGTACATAAAATTAATATTAAGGTGTGCTTATAAAATATGTAAAATTACAGTAACTTTAATCGAAATTTAATGTAAATGTAAGACAAAAAAAAATAACTAATTAAGCAATTATATTGAAAATCAATATACATTTCTGAGAATCAATGCCAATCAAAATCTTCTGAGAATCAAAAAAAACATGCCAAAAAAATTGAAAAAAAATATAAAAACGTAGAACCAATATCATAAATGGTTAAAGTTTTTCAATAGAACATAATTCATTTTCAATACTGATTAATTTGTTAAACTTTTTACTAACTTGAATGAATTTGGCCTTGAAAAAACTATAGGAAGACATACCCAATATGTACATCATCAGAAAGCAGCTATCACACGACATGCCGCTAATGAATCGACACAGGCAGAAATCCCAAAACGTAGTCGTATAGATAGTTGCAATTCCACCGGCACAGCCAAGAATATTCGCCACTGAAACCATCGTTATAGAGTTTTAAAGTGATAGAATCATTTGTGGCGAAGACGCTTCCACCAAACTTTTGCCTAATAACAAGTGTGTTAGTTTTTTATCAGATTGAAGTAGCAAACGAGCATGCAGTCCCCCTGATTGTAAGTGGTTACTACCGATGACATCTATAAGCAACTTCATATAGAACTGGGATCCTATCTGAAGTCGATCATAGATGCGTTGCCAATCCCAAGGAATAAGATGTTCGTCTCATATATAAGTGAGCCGGCCGAAATACACTAGTTTATAAAAATAGATAAATTAAAAAGCATTGAAATGCAGGTCAATAATTAAAAAAAATTAACAAAGCGATCATTTTCTAAATATGAACTCAAATCTCTAGAAATAGTATTTGTAGAATTCTATGAATTTATGCGTAAATCACAGCTCTAGAAATTTATAACAAAGCTGATGATGCCGAAACTAGGTAAACTTACCAACAAGAGCAGGGACACGGCCGTATTTGTCAGCTAAAGTGCCACATAACACCCCTCCTACGATGGCTCCAAAAAAGTTAATGGTCTGCGCCCATGGTATAAGGTACGCATTATCACACACCCATCCACGCTGAAAAAAATTCAGTATATCGGAACACCTTTTATATACTTAAATAATTTATAGTTACATACTAAAATGTATCAATTCCGCGATAATATATCTAAAATCATAGTTTAATGTGCTCTATGACACAACCGTATTCGTATAACAAACTTAAATAAATATGTTATGTATGATAGGCGTGATCACTAGGCATACATTTTCGTCTTCGTTGAAACCACATTTTAATTTTTACACACATTTTATTTTACAGATATTTTTTAACAAAATGACTACACATATTATTAAAGATACTTCTGTTAAATATATTCGTACAGAAAATTCCTTGTGAAAGTGATTCTTTAATTTATCAAAATCATTCATCAATCACAAATGTTGGGATGGACCTTTTTTGTAACTAGATTAAACATTCACGTTATCAAGCAAAATATTAATTATAAACCCTCTTCCAGCAATACCTAGATCATTATCCCTCACCTCACTAACAACAGTTGCGTACGGAATGTCATCAAACAGAAACTCCCAACCATTTTGACACGGTATAATTGGAGTTCCTGGATCAGGTGGCATCATATTTGCCAACACCTCCGTCCAATTTGCATCATACATTGCACACCGATCATATTTGCCCTCTGCAGCACCAGGAATTGATAAAAGTCGTCTGAAAATCATTTACAATAATATTTTTAAGATATACGAATAATTATCCTCTGATTCTTTCAATTTCATAAGTGATATGATTGTTTAAAATCTCACCAGCATACTACATAACTTATGACGCTGGTTTTCTTAACTTTGATGACCTTATAATTAAATTAAATTGGTACGAACCAAAAAGACATAAGTAGCTTGCTAGTGACTGCTAGTAAGATCGACAAATTCATCTACGGTTCCTGTGACATATAGGAATTATTAAGGAATTAAGATGTTTTTCCGAATTTTTAGTGATTTTTCAAAATGTTGTGGTTATTGAAACTTTAGGATTCCAATTTTAGCATCCTATAGCAAAATTATTCAAAATCCTTTAGCAAAAAAGCGGAATTATTCAAAGAAACACTGTGAGCAAAAAATTGCTTATTTTTCAAGTCTACCGGCTGTAACTAATTTGCGAATTTTTCCCAAAATGCGAGCACCATCTTGATACTGCCTCAAAATACAAATTTGGTTCTTTAAATTCTCAACGTGCGATAACAATGTTTCTGTTATGTTGATTAGATTAAAATCATAACGTTCGGACGCAATCAATAACTTATCATTAATAAATCGTCGATTAAAATTCTATCATTAATAAACCCTTTAAATTGGATGAAGATAACAAAATAATATCTATATGTGTAAGTAATAACACGTACAGATCGTAAACGATTTAAAAAGTTAAGCTGTATAGGCGTGGTCGTGACTTGAATGGGTAAAAATAAACAAATGTCTCGTGAATTTATGTGTTCCCTACTTTGGAGGGCAACTCAAGCTGTCGATCCAGTTGTTATCAGTAGAGCTATCCAATGAAAAACTGCTAATTCTAATATGTGGATAATCATTATATGTTTTTTAGTCTTTTTTTTGCCGATAATTTGACCCATGAATCGTGGTTATCGTGGTATAAAGAATATTTCTAAAACCACATATCGTATCTGTTACATATGAAAATGGATCAATTCCGCGATAATATTAGTTTTTAAATCAGATAAATATATGGAAGGTATTAAAATGCGCGTTGAAATACCGGAACAGAGCAGTTATGTATCTTCTCCACTGGCAGGTAAAGTCTCGAATCAGTTGAACATAAACACCGTTGCAATCATTAAGTAAAGTATACTTAAATAGCCAACCTTAACTCTACTGAGAGTTCTTCCAGCTCAGACACTCGGCACCAATGCTCCTGAGGAGTTGCTGTCAAAAACATCTGCACGAGATATACGAACGCCCATGCTAGTCCAAAAGGCATAGTTCCCATGAAAAGCAGGCGTTGATATAGGCCCATATCACCGACATGTTTGATCACTGTTTCCAAAACTGAGCTTAGCTCTTTATTTTCAGAGTTTTCAATCTGCTAACAAAAGAAAAAATAATCAATGTATCCACAACCAACATTAAGCAATAAAATTATTTTATATTAAATTAAATTTCCTTAGAGCTCATATTACTTAGAGTTTATAGTGTTAGGCTAATAATTAAAACTTGGCCTATCAATCGAAGTTCCGTGGTTCGAATCTTCGCGTTCCAGATAGGCACTTGTAATTTTTCTTAGCATAATGTGCGTATTGGAAATTAATTATCACTGTTTAACAGTGAAGGATAGCATCGTGAGTAAACCTGATCTATCTGAGAGTTTCTAAAAGGGTTTCTTAAAAGTGTGTGAAATATATCAATACAAACTTGGCCAGCGCGGTGGACTATGGCTTTAAATCGCCTCTCTCATTCTGAGAGGAAACCTCTGCCAGCAGTTGGATAGTAATGAGGTAACGATATAGATCCTAAGATAACATTATTAATAAAAATTATATAAAGTAAATATTTTGTACATAATATATTTTGTGTACAGTGATATCTCTACTTTTGCTACCCCGACTTATGCGAACCCGGAGTTACGCGATTTTCAATTTATAATTTTTAGAAAATATAGACTCCACCGAAAAGCTCATTTCTTCAACAAATAATAATATTAGCATGTTAAGAGGGATTTTTGCAAAAGTCAAACAAATTTTGAGTCGTCAAACTACTTTGTTAGATTCTTTTACAATTTCAAAATCGTAAAAATCACTTCGGTTGATAATTTTATATTTGTATAATTTAGGATTTTAATAAACATATGTTGTCTAATTTGCTTCTTTTTTTCAGTTTTCGCCCTTAATTAATTATAATTTATATATACGAAATTATACCCCGACTTACGCGAATTCGACTTACACGGTTTTGACGACCCGCGTGGCTGAGCGGTCACCATACCAGTCTGACGTAGTGGGTCCCGGGTTCGATCCCCGGCCAGACAGACATCTCAATGATGAGCTTAGATTTCTGTTCTGGGTCTGGGTGTTTATGTATTCGTCTTTGTGTGTCCATGGCACCCACGACACAGGAGAAAATCCTACTACTATATTTGTAGATAGATATTTGCTTATTAAATGAAGAGTAGTGAAATAAGGATATAATGAGAATACTAAGTGTAACGTGAGACGATTTCATATAATTAATTAATTCTCAAAATTAAATTAAACTTACCGCCTTATTCTCGTTACTTATAATTTTATTCATATTATTATTATTCATAATATTATCCATAAGATTATTAAAATATAATATATTGGCCACAAAAATGTTCGTCGTGCGCCAGCCTGTTGGAAACTAAAAACTCTATTGTTACGAGTTAACGCTAAAGTTTTATCAAATATCTATTTATTATTTTATTATCAATAATGTAGATATATTTGTGTGTCCTTTTCTCTCTTTTAGAATCATGAATTAGTATTATTTTATCTCTCATTCATAATATACAACTATCAATTGGTGGTGGAACCAGTGCAGTTCGACCGAGAAGGTACCACTGTCACACCTATTTCTAGCTATTTCTAGGTGTTGTTGCCGGCTCACTTATATATGACCATCTCAGTCTCGGGAGTAGCAACGCGTCTGTGATCAACTTCAGTTAAAACCACTGCTCTATATGAAGATGCTTACACATGTCCATGGCAGTAACCACTTACCATCAGGTGGACTGCAAACTCGTTTGCTACTTCAGTCTGATAAAAAAGGAAAAAAATCAATGTTATTTCTCGACCTTCATTTTTAACATATAATTTTTTTATTATTTATGAGGATTTTTATTATTATCATTATACCTACATATTTCGTGGAAATTTCAAATAATTGCTTATTATGGTTCTAATGATAGGATAATTATACGGTATGGACGGATCGACGGATGGTTTAAACTTGTATAAAAACCTAAAAACCACAAAGACAAACAAGTAATGAAATTAATGTTTCACTAAATATAAGTCTTATCAGTCAATATTCAGGTAAAAAGGACATACATTATCCTTAGGCAAACGTGATGTAAAATACTGCAATGTGTAAAATGAGATGTGGTTGAGGTATAGCGACATGGATATAATTGGGAGATATAGGCGTCTAGACTCTCCTATTCAATATAGACGAGAAAGGTAAGATTATTTACTCTTTGTCTTTTTGTCAACACATTTGGATATCTAGTGCGGAACCCTTAGCATAAAGTTAGACATTAATTCGGATACTAGAAAACTTTACAAAATTTCCTTTCAAAATTGTGTAAAATAGCATCTACTGTAATTTTGTACAAAATTCTGTAATTTTCAGTAGAAAATACTGTAATTTTATAATCACGATCTGGAAGCACTGCGTACAAGTATACGCTTTGGCTGGATTTTACGCGTCAAAACATAATCTCTACATGATCATTGTACCAATATAATGATAACGGTATCATAAATAATAAAATAATAATCGATAATTTGAGTAACAATAAAAGTATTGACGTAACCATGGTTATCTTTTATTTTCTTTCGATTTAAAACAATCATGAATAAAACAATAAAAAATTAAAGAACAATTCAATCTTCTATATATCTTATAAAAAATAAAAAACGTGTGTGCCAGCTCCGACACGACTGGAGTTTACTCCTTAAGTATGATTGTCAATATAATTGCAGGCGCAATAAAATTTAATTTAAATTGAAATAAGTTTCAATTGTTGTAAACAGCGCCATCTGTGCGACGGATGACAAAACTTGAAGTACGTTTCAATTGTTGTAAACAACGCTAACTATGCGACGGATAAAAAAGGGAAAGGTGCGCACAATAGGTTGCGCACCAAAAACGTAACGAGGTCATTCGAGAACTAGATTTTCCTTCTCATATTTTTCTCATATCGGGCGCCTTATATGAAAATCGATTCTTAAGGAGTAAACTCCAAATAATTCAAATTAAATATTGGTTCAGTACTTTGCATTGCACTGTTCCGTAAAATCAAGTAAATGTAATGTAAAAATCGTCACAATGGTCGCAATCGCCGGAAATTAGTTTCACAACATATAAACATATACACACAAACATTCCTGTTAAATTATGTATATTATTTGAAATATCTAGTAGATTATTAAGAAATCCTTCGTGTGTCGAAATCGACCGACCATAATCGAAAAGACCTTATCAAGTTATTAAAAAAAAAAAACGAATCTTAAATTCAACCACGCGATTGAACGTTCTCATTCAGATTGATAGATGAACTAACCATTCTCTTGGATTAGGTAGTTATTTTATGTTTATGGGCTTATTAATACACATTGCGGATTTTCGATAAAAATTTATTTCGTCTAAAATATATATTGAATATCATCTGCTCTGCTGCTCGTCGGGTGCACTCGGGGACGTGATCTTGCTTCTGTATATAACAGAAAATAATTCATTACAAAATTGCACCGCTTTTTACATATTACAACTCTTCTATAAAATTGGTAGAGGCGTAGAATATTTCAGTGTCCTTAGTACGACTTTATTACGTTATATCAACTCGCTCAACGTTTACGTTTTCGCCTATACATCAAAATATGATCGTTCATGAGCTCGAACAAAGGGTACAGTACTTGGGTTAGTGACCAACGTTTAATTAATGTTATCAAACCATGTAGTAAGATGATTTAATTTTGAATTAGGAACGTCTATATGTCCATAAGCATTTTCAGGTATGAAATTCATTATTGTGAATATTATCTTGTAAGAAAGTACAGTACACACTTCACAGTAAATGCTACGTATGAGCTTAACCATCATATAACCCGATTACTTATCAATTTCAGACATTGAAGTTAGATAAGAAAATCATTATAGTGTACTAAACGCTACGACGCCAAATGGTCTGTCAGAGATGCTGAAGTGTCTGGAGCTCATTCTTATCAAGTTTGAAGTTCTGGTATCAATATTCCGGATATTGATACCAGATTTAATATTTAAATTTGATGAGGGTTTAGGAATATCACAGAGCCAAGTTAGATTCAAGAAATGGTACGTCATGTGCCTGAATAACTTGCATCTGACTTCAACTCTGTATATCTCATTTGGCTGACAAACATGTAACTGGAGAAAATTGACTATGGCAACACTAATATTGCGTCAACTTATTGAATCTTACCTGCCAAACAAGCGTCTGTTTTGTGCGAGAACGACCCAGTCTTCCATAGTCTGCGGCATCCTCTTGCCCATGGTCTCGGGCAGCAGCAACGCCACTCCACCTCCACAAACAGCCACCACTGCGACTATAATGAGTGAAAGCCCCTCCCATGCTCTATCCTGTGAAGAGATTTTTTTATTGTAAAAGTAACAAAGTGATTGCATTCATCAGGCGATCTTTTATCTGATCTGCGTACTTAAGATGAAGATGAATATAACCCCTCCCCCCCCCTTATGTATAAGCGGCAAAAGAAAAAAACTTCAAACAGGAAGACCTTTTTGGCGACAATTTTTTGTGTGTATTTTGTGTATATTTAATATAGTCATGTCTATATGTAAATCTAGCTTAGTTCACTACGTTGGCCAAGTGCGAATAGTAGACTACCTTCCAAGTAATCAAAAGATACTAATATGATCCTCAAAGCGGCATAAGCCGAAGCATCAAAGAGAATCCTCACAGAGTAAACAATTAAGGGCGAGAGCATGATGGCCGCGAAGTCGCCGTTGTGCAAGAAGGAAGCGTAAAACACTCACGCCGCCTTCGGCAGCAGCTTGCAAATTAAAAGTTATTTAAACGGTATGATCATCAAAGCGTTTATCAAAGTGGCACCGAAATTTCAAAGACAATCCTCACAGAGTAAACAATGAAGGGCGAGAGCATGATGGCCGCGAAGCCGCTGATGTGCACGAAGGAGGCGCCGGACGCGCGCGCCGCCGTCGGCAGCAGCTCCGGCGTCCACTGGATCACCGCCGCGTACGACATGTTGATCAGGAAGCGGGCCGCCACCGCCAGCGACACCGCAGCTATGCCTGCGAATGACACGCTTGGTGATTTGTAAGGAGTGAATTGAGTGAGAGTGAGCGAGGAAAATTACTTGTTGCATATTAAAATTATTGAAGATTATATTTATAAACGAGGTGGAATTTAATAAACGTTTTTTTTTAATCAGATTAATAATTATTTAAAATTAATAAATAGCAGCAAACGCGCGCCGAATCCAACTTATTATATTAATAACAATAACAATGGAATGTTGTTATTGTTATTAATATAATAAAGCTGAAGAGTTTGTTTGTTTGTTTGAACGCGCTAATCTCAGGAACTACTGGTCCGATTTGAAAAATTCTTTCGGTGTTAGATAGCCCATTTATCGAGGAAGGCTATGTATAGGCTATATATCATCACGCTAAGATTAGCAGGAGCGGAGAACCAATGAAGAATGTTTCAAAATCGGGTTTTTTTTTTGTAATGAGAGCTTCCGCTGCATGCGCTGCGTAAACGGTTAAAGTTTCGTAGAAATTATGTATGACAGAATTGATCCCCTTTAAAAGTTCTAAAAAAAATTCAGCGACAGCATATGTCTATCTTTTCAGGTAAACTCACTGTACCCTTTTATATGCTAATTTGTTCCAAAATAATGCATTATTTGCGAAGTTGTTTTTATAAATATAATATTTATTCTTATCCAAATAAATACATAAATTAGTTTTCTTTGTAGTAACTAATACGCGGGTGAAACCGTGGGGCGCAGCTAGTGTTGTTATAAACGCGTATATGTATATTTACATACAAAATCAATATAATATTGATCTTACGAAATTGGTAACAAATGGAACGCTATCTCAGTAGACATTACAACTTAACTGCCTGGTTTAGTTTTCTTTTTCCATATGATTAGGAAAAAGAATGGAATTTTCCTAATATTATGGAAGAAGAAGCTTCAAATTAGAACTCAGCAACGCTTGACATTGCTGTTACTAAGCATAAATAGAATTAGTGGACGTGAACTTCGCAGCACCTTTAAACTTTATATGCAATTTTAAACATTTATTCTTATTAACAAAACATATATTACCTCGTAAAACAAAAGCAGCTGCAAAAGATAAAATTCCAGCTACGACCATTGGAGCACAGACTAACCAACGCCGCCCAAATCTGTATACAAAAACAAATATCTTAATTATCAAACTTCTCCGTATAAGAATATGAGTCACTGATTGCCAAACTCATCTAGCAGTTCTATAGTTATAGTCCTAATTTATATGAAACATATAATGCAACAATTCTCACGCGAGATAGACAACAAAGTACTTATGATCGATAAATCGTTACGATAGACAAAACGAACTGAATACAGTCATGTAAATATAATTTTACATCGCTCTTACAATGTTTAAAACAGCAATGAATGCCATGCTACATTATACTTAAATGATTAGAAATATAACATCAATCAAAACCCTCCTTTACCTGTCAAGAAGCAGAACCAATAAAGCTATTGACGGCACTTCAGTGGCCGATGTGACCGTGAACGTGATAAAGAAGTCCAAGCCCAGGTTCTCAGAGAGTCGCACCAGCCCGTCGAACGATAACGCCACCGCCATGAACGATATCATCAGGAAGATTATGATCAGCCGGAGCGACGGTGTCTTGAAAAGCACCAAAACGCTTTCTTCCTTTTCCTTATTTGTTTTTGCGACGTGCTGAAAGTAGTAAACCATGGTATTCTTCTAAAATATCCATAGGGCCAAGAATTGAATCAGCTAATCATAAATTGCTAAGGTGAATTTGTCTATTCGTTGTATCTGGAAAGGTACTAAAGAAATTATAATAACTCTTAATTTTACGAATTGTAGGAATTTAATTTGCCTAATTTTTAGGGTTTTGTAGCCAAATGGCAAAAATCGAAACCCTTATAGATTCGTCATGTCTGTCTATGCGTCCGTCTGTCCGTATGTCACAGCCATTTTATTCGGAAACTATTAAGACTACAGAGTTGAAATTTGGTAGGAAAGTGTAGTCTGTAAACCGCTTTCCATTGAGGTTTCTAAAACCATTTTTTCTCAAAGTCGATTGTTTGAGAGATAAGCCCTTTCAAAACGGTAAAATGTCCCCTCTAACTTTTAAACTAAGAGAATAAAAAATCTGGATAAAACATATGTTGTAGATGTCAAGGAAAACTTTCAACGAATATTGGTTCGAACAAGATACGGTTGACAGTTTTTGAGATATAGCACTTTTTCAAAAACCGAATAACGGAAACAGCTCTTCTTCACGTGACAGATGAATTAACCGCGGCCTTTGATATGGAACTGAGTAGCTTCATGGTTCTTCTTGACTACTCACAGGCATTCGACTGCCTTAATGCGGAACTACTTAGTGTAGTTCCGGATTTAGGCAGTCGAATGCCCATGTGTTTTAGCCAAACTAAAACACTACGGGTTTTCAAATAATACCGGTGCCTAGTTTAAAACCTTTCTTACAGATAGGAAACAAATGGTTGTGACAGAAGCTATAACTGACGAAAAGAGTTTCTCTTCCTTGAGGACACTAGAACGAGGCGTCCCGCAGGGTTCACTGCTCAGTCCATTGCTGTTCACAATCTTTACTGCTGATATACGTTACCATATAAAGTACGGTAAATACCACCTATATGCAGATTATACTCAATTGTCAACTGTCAACTACTCATTCGACAGTGAAGACACGCTTAAAGCAGTAAAAAGGGTAAATAATGATCTCAGAAATATAAAGATCTGGTCGCAAAATAACGGTCTTGTCTTTAATCCTGCCAAATCGCAAACGTTGATCCTTGGCACGAAAACACAAATAAAAAGGGTGCTGGATAAGGAGCCACAAATAAGCATAGACAATGTCATCCTTGAGCGAGTGACGGCTTCTTCTTCTTCGGCTCGGAATCTCGGTTTACTGATGGATGGGGAACAAAAGTATGAGGAGCATGTAAACAGTAAAATTCGAACAGCATTCTTTAAATTAAAGACCCTATACAAAATCAGAATCAGTCTGTCAGAATCAGTGAACAATTGCGTGTGCTTTTATATGATGCTCTAGTTCTCTCACAATTTAATTACTGCAGTTCTGTATATAGTCCCCGTCTGTCAACCAGTACCATACAGAGAGTGCAAAATGCCTGTATTTGTTATAGCTATAATATACCAAGAAGAGATACCATTACACCGCACTTGAATAGTAAGGGGATTTTAAATATGAGTGGTAGAAGGCAACTTTATTACGCCTGTGTTGTCCAACGGGTAATCTGGAGTAAAAAGCCAGACTACTTATACGAAAAGCTGCTTTGGGTCAAGGATTCCGCGCAATACAGCCTACATAAAAACTTAGAAAATCTACTTAAAATACCTCCATGTTCTGTGCAACAAAAATATGGAATGACCTACCCCGCCTCTGAAACATAAGATGGGTATTGAAGCGTTTAAAGCCAAATACAAATTGGCTTTAATGAATAAACAAGTTGCTGTAGAAAATCTAAACTACGCCCACTGGAAATTCTTGGACCTAAGGAAGTATTTTGGATATCAAGACACGTAGACACACATACTGTCACACATATGATATTTATAGAATTAGAAGCAGATCAAGTATTAGATTTAACAAAATATTGTATTTAATGTAAACAACTAACTTTTGTAAGACCATACTGTGTAGCTGTAAGCGGCTAATAGGGGAACTCTGATACTCCCGCCAACCAACATAGGGAGCAGGAGTTGGCTGAGAAACAACGCTGCATGGGGTTACCACCCTTTGTCAGGTTACGCTGAGCCTTCTCCATTTGGCTCTTAATCTGAAGCATACTCTATGTTATTTTGAAATGTAACTTTTATTTTTGAGTGGAAATAAATTACTTTGTTTGTTTGTTTAACATAACTTTGTAATTCATACAAACACAATGAAAAACAAACTTATGTTGGTAGTTGGAAAACTGCTCAACTTTATTTATTAAGATATAACTTTATTAATGATACTACGGAACCCTTCTCCTGCGAATTCTACTCGCACTTAGCCGGTTTTTCAGTAAGTTATCATGTTACGTTGAAATTATCAAACAAAATGCTAAGATATAATTCTATAAATTCTATTCACTTACGATAAATTCTTTCATCACATCAGCTGGTATTTTAGTTCCATTTATCTTCTCGAATCGCTTCAGAATACTGACTGCTCTATCCACTCGACCATTTGATACTAGCCATCTAGAATAGTAAAGTATTGATATAATCTATAATGTAGGAAATAATCACATAGAACATGCACAAATATTTATAAAGAAATAAACTTACGTAGTTTCACATACGATTGAGTGATTACATAAAAATAATTGATAATATTTAATGATTTGTATCGTAAATATTCATAGCGTAAGAAAAAAACTTTAAATTTCCACTATAACTATACAAATATATACGAAGTTACAACAAAAATAAATATAGTTATAAATAATATGTTACTAAAATACACGGCTCTAAATTATGTAATTACAATACCCATCTATTGACTCTTTAACTTTAAAGGTCTTGTCCGATACCATAGAAACTAGAAAAAATAACTCTACTCAAATTATTACGCAAGGCATATCTAGTTTTAATTGGGTGTCTTCCTACATCGACTAAGAAATTTTTTGTCAATGATCGTACCTATATCATAAGTGTATCGTATAGTATATTTTTTTACCTGGCACTTTCAGGCACCACGAATGGCGCAACCAACACTACCAGCATCGGTAGTGACGTAGCGAGCGCAAAGTACCGCCAGTCAGAGATCCAGAGAGCCAGCCACGGCAGCAGGATACAGCCTCCTCCGAAGTACATCGCAATAGACAGATTAGCCACCCAGGTCCGGTGGCGGGTACCCACGTACTCCAGCACTGAAATGATTAGCTAAGATCTAAATTGACGACCATTCTGCTGCTTCATTGCCTTGTAGCAATTTTCCGATCAAGAAATAATTAAACACGGTGTTGCTATTGGGTAGAATTTTCATTTGAAAGGGGATTTGGCTCACTCGAAAATACATTTTATGAATTTGATGGTGAAAAAAACGTCCTCCTAAAAAGAGGAATATAGATGTGCCTTTCAAATAAATCCGAAAGAAAGATTGGTTGGTTAATAACTAAAAGATTTTTTCTAGGTCTCGATAATTATCGGAAGAAGACCGTGTTCTTAGACTGCCAAAATTGTTAAAATCTGATAGCATTTCTTTTTATTTTGCTTAATTTAATATTATTTTTATTAAACGCATGAAGTAATCTTGAATTAAAAGAATACGTAAAAATCGAGTACGATTACCTATATACATCATATCTAGATGTTCTTACCTAAGATATACATCATTAGGAAGCAACTGTCGCAGGCCATGCCGACGATAAAACGACACGCAGAGAAGTCCCAGAAACCACTGGTAAACATGGTGGTGACTCCGCCCAAACACCCGAGGAGGTTGGCCACTGCAATAACATGTAAAATCCTTTAGGAATTGCATCAACAAATATATATATATAATATGAAACATATAGAAGATATGTAACTTGCAAGACAATTTTCCAAAGCTTTCTTACAGCTGCTAAGGACGGTTTTTTAATGGTCTGTTGATTTTGCCCTATATATACATTATTTTTTATGCATTGATTTTTAAGTTATTATATTATTTATGAGGAATTTCTATCAGAATTATGTTCTATGTGCGGTAAGGATCTTCCCGATCCCGAGTACATAGTTTAAGTATCTTTGCTTGCAATCCTGCATATCAGGGGTATGTCCCTTAAATAGAGAAGAAGCAAAACTGACAGGCAGATTGGCAGCTTGATCGACTTGTCTTGACTTAAGAATCAAGATGTCTCTATAGGTCGAAATATTTAATCGTTGGTCCGTTTCTATTACGTACTTACATACAAGAA
>MOOZ01000332.1:74797-92392 GCA_002930495.1 Cecropterus lyciades
CAGATTTCTGTCTGGCCGGAGATCGAACCCGGGACCCACTGCGTGTCAAACCGGTATGGTGACCGCTCCGCCACGCGGGTCGTCAATTCACCGCCACACATATTTCTAGCGTGAAGCAGGTCTTGCGTTTCGGTGAAAGGGTGTGGTTGCCGGCTCGCTTACATAAGAGGCGACCATCTTAGTCCTCGGGAGTCGCTACTCCCGACGACTAAGATGGTCGTACGCGTCGCTACGCGTCTGAAGTTGACTTCAGATAAAACCCCTGTTCTATATGAAGTTGCTTACAGATGTCCATGGGCGGCAGTGGCCACTAACCATCAGGTAGACTGCATGCTATTTTGCTACTTCAATCTGATAAAAAAGCGTCTGACAATGGTAGCATTTTACACCCACTGTGATCACATGTATGTCAGGCGCGATAACTATTGGTATAACCCTCATTAGAGGAGGTCTATGTCTAGCAGACTATCGCAAAAGAGTTATTAACACATGGATGTATGGATTTGGTGTAATTTTAAGAATGTGCTGAGGTATACTAACTTATGCGATCTATTTCAACTCAATCAATCTATTCGACATAATAAAGACAAATCTATAGAAATGATTATAAAAGTCCATGAATATTTTAAGAAATCATTCACTTTTAGGTAATTGTTTACTCGTTTTTATGTCTTAAAATACATATATTTACATAAAACATTCTCTTATCTATTAATAACTGTTGCATTCTCATTTATTAATTATTAATCAACGCATTCTTCAAAATCTTGTTCGACTTTTGTTTTTATATTATGGGAGTAGCAAACGAGCATGCAGTCCAACTGATGGTAAGTGGCTACTGCCGGCCATGGACATCTGTAATCAACCCTAGGTAAGATCAAAGTCTCAACTAAGGTTAGCCACAGATGCGTTGCTACCCCTGAGGACTAACATGGAATGTCTCGGAAAAGTATGTCTCCCTTACCACACCCTTGAGACCAGAACACAGCAGCGTATAGCACTGCTGTTATAATGCAGAAATAGGTGGGGCGGTGGTGCTTCAGGAGTCGAACCATAAGAGTTCTACCACCATCAAACGTTGTATTCACTTTACAAAATTCATTAAAACGAAACTTTACTTTGTAGCAAAATAATGAAGAGATAGTGTACCAACTGTGAATTTGTAGCGAAAATACGGATCTCGCAAAAACTAATTTCCTTCTAGAGTCAATTAGCCGAAATTTTCCTCTGAAACTGTGAAACCGCTGGAAATTTATCGCCATCCGACATTATTACGGCACGAAGCCCAAAAGTGTACGTCAAATAACAAACACGATGAGAATCAGGGTCTTGTACACGACAGTATATTGTACGCTGTCATCATTTCGTGCTTAACCCTTGCCGTCCCCTCGTTTGTTGCAGTTTTATTAAAACGTCCTCTTGTAGGTTCTTAAACGCGTAGAAAGACGGATAATTTTTCAATTTTAGTGTTTTAATAGGTGGTGGAACCAATGTAGTTGGAGAAATTAGTTTTCTTAGGAATTACGGAGAATTGTGCGGCCTTGAGTAGCACCACTTTCTTTTTTCCCGTGAATGTCATAAGAGGCGAAAAGCAACAAAATCCAGGAGATGGGCAGTAACGTTTCACAGTATTTAACCAGTATAGTTATAGTTCAGTTGTTACCAGTATAGTAATTTAGTTTGACAGTAGTTAACCAGTATAGTTTGACCTGGGAGGTACCACCGCCACACCTTTACTAACGTAAAGCAGTTCTTGCGTTTCGGTAAAGTGTGTGGATGCCGGCTCACTTTCAAATGAGGCGACCATCTTAGTCCTCGGATGTAGCAACGCATCTGTGATCGACTTTAGATAGAGCTCTGTTCTATATGAAGTTGCTTACAGATGCCAATAGTCGGTAGTCACCACTTACCATAAGGTGGATTGCATACTTCATTCTGATAAAAAAGGTCAGCTTGCTTTTGGGTTTGTCTAGTGTAAATTTTATAAATGCAAGCTAATCTTATCAATAAGCTTATTAATCTTACAAAGTATGGGTATAACCTCGAAATGTAAGTGGTTAAGGATTTTTCCAATAAAGTGATCGAGTATCGGCTTATTGGATTGACTCATTTTGCTCACGACCTTTCCTGGAAGTTTTCATAATCACTTTACTTAGGGATACTTACATGGGTATTGGGTACATATTTGTGACTGACCAGAAAAGACGTAGATAATTTAAACGGACACGTTTTACTTTATATTATTTTAGTCACTTCCTTACAGAAGAAAACCAGCCACTTAAATAAGTGGCCAGGTATCGTCAACCTATTATTGTCCCGCTAGTAGTACTGCTGGGCACGGGTCTTCTCTCGGGATGAGAGAGGTTTAGGCCATAGTCCACCGCGCTGGCCAAGTGCGGATTGGTAGACTTTACACACCCTTAAGAACTCCTTTTTTTTGAAAACTCTCAGGTGTGCAACTTTCCTCACGATGCTATCCTTCACCGTACAGCAGTGATAATTAATTTATAATACGCTCATATTTTTTACCAAATCAGTGGTGCGTGCCTGAGATTCGAACCTTAGACAAACATTAGACTAACACTGCTTCTAATTAGGCTAGGCAGTGCTAATATAACACGATACGTCAAGGTATATAATGTTAGTTGCAAATCCCTCATTATCCTCTATCTATGGGATAATTTTATTTTATTTATGTGATATTTAGATTTTCTATAAAACTGAAATTTGATTAAAGCAGATCTTGCAACTTTTTTTTAATAACAATGATTAGCAATGCTTTCAAGCAATTGCATTTAACTACCTTATTAACATTTTACTTTCACACATAGCGTGTAAAATACCAAAAACTGCTCACTCCTCTGAAAACAACAAAATATTTTGAAAATTCATTACTGCACTTAATTTTCAAATGATAATTAATTTTTTGATCATTTCTAACGCTTCATGACTCTTCACACACCAGTAATCTGCGGCGACTCCAATATGAATGACAGTTTTGGCTGGTGACACCCGCGTTCAGTCATCTGGGTTTTGTATTTTTTGGGCACGCGAATTTTCGGGTCATTGTTTATGTATCCAACTGGGTCGATTAATAACAGATTTGTAGATGTCAAGCTTTATATTGCAAATGCTAAATTGGGATTTTGTGAAAAATATAGCGTGAAATTATTTTGGATAATCTATTTTGAACCTAGGAGATGGTTTCAGGGTAATAAAATTACATTCATTATTATATTATTTTTTGACTGGCTCACATACTTTATTGTGAATTATGTCTAAAGGATGTGAAAGAAAGAATGCGATAAATTGGGACGAGTGGTTTTAGACAAGCTTTTATTATCTTTACTCGTAACTAAATATCAAACAAAGAAAAATTAAATCTTTGAGGTTAATTGTCACTACTTTTAATTGACGTATCGCTATGAAACTTTGCGAGTGTATGTTCTTCGGATTTGGAACGAATATTTTAGTGAGGAGATAAATAGTAGAACTTTTCAGTGGCTGCGAGCAAATATCGAGTGGACGAAACCAACAAATTGAGCTTGGTAATAAGGGTCTGAAGATGGGGCCAGGAGGTGGATAGTGAAAAGCTTTAGAAACTGCTCGAGGACTCAAGAAATCGGAATTGGGAAAAATGGCTTCAGACAAAGAGTATTAATTAAATTGTTTATATACAAAAATACACTAGAATAATTATTTAAATAATATATATTTGTATGTTATACAAATATATATTACTTTATGTTTTAGTGCGTGTAAAAAGTGTCTAGTTTGATTTTTATTTAATATGCAGAATTATATTTTTCTATTTGCTATTTATTTGATTTATTTAGACAAGAATAATAATCAATTAAATTCACCTACAATTTTAGTTTTAATTTTCTTTCATATCTTACCTACGACTATATGATATCGTATTTGTGTTTTGTTGAAAATTTTCACCACACCACCACATAGTTTATAATTGGATTAAAATTTACATAACGTTTCTTAAAAAAAGTGACTTTCAATAAAAAAAAAGTTGAAGAACCAAATCAAAACAAAGACAAGGTCAGAAAACAACGAAATTCTTATTTTTTTGTAATCACAAGGAAAAAGACGCAAAAGGATCCTTTTTTCCCGAAAAAACAATACAGAAATTGCGTTTATTCAATCTATTATCCTTAAAGGGGGGAATTTTGAAGGAAGTTGACTTTGTTTTTGCATATATTCGACCACAACCAATATTTACTAGCTATTTCCTTCCAGAAGTGTTTAGATTTATACCCGGTTCGTTCCAGCACCGTGCGGGCCAATCCTCTTACAGCCACTCGGATTTATTGCCAAATTTATCGACAGATCGATCGCTAACAATATTTATCTATTCGCAGTATTACTGAATACCAATGGCTGACAGAAATGGTTTTATATTTTACCGGAGTTCACGGATTGTTTTCAGAGCAAACGAATGAAATGTTAGCATTGTACTAGTTTCGACTCTTTTTGACGAAAACTTTTATGTGTACTAGTTTTTCGTTTCATTTTTATTATATTCAGATAAATCGATACCAATAAATGAAATAAAAATCCTAGTATACAATCTTAATGAAAATGATAATCCATTTCAAAAACGTACTCTTAATTATAAAAATTTAACATCCCTTTCCCTACCCTAATTTTAAATTTCATTATCTGTATTTCTACCTATAGGATCGTAATTTTTCCTCAAATTTAAATTGAGAACACAAGAATCATAAAAACTAAAAAAAATCCAAATCATAAACATAAGTCATGTAACAACATTCGAATTAAAAATCTTCTCCTTTTTTGTAGTCGATTAAAACATTTTGCTATGGTTTTAGATATTTATGATCACAAACATGCCTTTTATGAGTCAAATGCGACGCTTACCACTCGATTCGATCACGGTACTGCGGAATAAACACTAATTAAACAGTACGCGATGATAAATTTACTTCCTAATGTATGTATCCTGCACGCATATGCACTATAGCTTCTTTTCTCTAAATTATGGTACTAAAATAATGATTTAAGTACTTATTTTTCTCTTTTCAGTTTAAGCTGTCGGGTTTTTAGGGTTGCGTAGCCAAATGGCAAAAATCGGAACCCTTATAGATTCGTTATGTCTGTCTGTCCGTCCGTCTGTCCGTATGTCACAGTCACTTTATTCGTAAACTTTAAGACTACAGAGTTGACTAGAGAACTTGGTAGGTAAGTGTATTCTGTAAACCTCTTTCCGAATTATGTACAAAAATAAAAATATATATTAAATTTATGGGGGTCTCTCCATACATGGAAGTGAAACCCCAAAAAAAATTCATCTTACCTACACGTTTGGGGTGTCTATAGAAAGTTTTTAAACATAACATTGAGGTTTTAAAAGTCGAATCAATTTTCTCAAAGTCGATTGTTTGAGAGATAAGCCCTTTCAAAACGGTAAAATGTGCCCCCCTCTCTAACTTTTAAACTAAGAGACTGAATAATCTGGATAAAACATATGTTGTAGATGTCAAGGAAAACTTTAAACAATAATTGGTTCGAACAAGATACGGTTCACAGTTTTCGAGATATCACATACGGTTATATACGGTTGACACTTTTTCAAAAAGTGAATAACATAACTTTGTAATTCATACAAACACTAACTATGTTAAAAAACAAATTTATTTATGTTGGTAGTTGAAAAACTGTTCAACTTTATTATTTTTATAACAGAGCTATATTTTCTCTTCACTACCTTACCTGCGAGTCCGACTCGCTCTAGGCCGTTTTTTTTGTTTTTATAATCATTATCCAATTGTCAACCGTGTTGGAGTTCTGAGGTACGAGTAACAGTTTGACAATATTGTAACTCGCGAGGCTTTTTTAAATTCACATTGTTTCAAATGTATCGCGGTTCTATTTTATTTCCATTTTCTTTCTATTTATTTGTTTGAATGTTAAACGAGCATGCTCTAAAACACAAAACGAATTTTTAGAACCATGTTCGGTATTTCGCTTCAGGGCTAGTCAACATTGACGGGATTCTTGCATAAAATTAAATCACATTTTTAAATCATCTGAAGCTTCGAATACAATATTAGATTTTAGTTTTAATCAACTCAAGTTTAAAAATTATTATGTTATATAATATATGTAACTTAGCCTTTTTAGGGTTGGGTTTTTATAAGCTATTCACTGCATATTATGATTTTTGGATATTAGACACAATCAAATACAATAAAACCAATTAGTAAATAATATCAGTATGAGATCATGGCACGGTATCCAAATTTTCCAGTTGTATGTAAACATTTACTTTATCAACATATCTGCTTTCGAAATCCAATGTGGAGCGATGTCCACAAATGTCGCGCCCAGTTCAGAGCCCGGGGCAAAATAACGAACTGATAAAGGTTCTGAAAATCGTTATTTTGAAATCTTTTGTGCATATGTTCGTAATAAAAATGAAACCAGTTTTGAACAGACGTCTGTCTATTTCAGGCTATTAAATAAATGTGTGTACATTTTATACACGGCATATGTAAAAATTAATAATTTTGTATGTACCAAACTCATTTACAAGCTACAAAGTAAAATCGTTAGCATGATTTAGAAAGGAGTACAGCGTCATCTAGTTGTAGCTGACAATTGCATTCGTAGTACATTTTCGATCCATCATGTTTCAAATCACAACGATTGTGTCGTTTTAAAAACGTATTTCTATCTACCGTTACAGAGCCGCGCCAACACAGGTACACATCAAAATATTTTATAGTACTCGTAAAATATGTTCCGTCTGCCACGGCACGTTCGGTGTCTGTAGATGCAATGAATCCTAAAGATTAACCACAATGAAATTGTACCTACTTTTATGTTTGTCTGTTGTTTACAGATGTTTATGTTTCTGTCTGACAACTGAAATACTTAACGTCATTTCGCAAAGGACTCTCAGGTGAACGCGCATGTGACATGTATGGTACTATGGTACCTACCGCGTACTCTATAACAAATGCTCCTTGTTTTCTATTTTTCCCTTTTCAGCTGTAACGTAGGGTTGTTTTAGACGAGATCTCTCGTCTTTGTTTGTGTTTACTGTAGACTGTAGTTTTAAAAGACGTTGACTTCCCTTAAAAAAGCGGTGTTGCCATAAATATGGACATGCGATCACCATGTAATCAAGTAAATAACCTACATGGTGATTGTTATAGGGAGATAAATTAACGGAAAAACCAGCCAAAATGAAATGGGTATGACAAAGTGCGTGTAATTTTTAGAAGCAGGATTTTCCATCGTATATATATGTTTGTATGTATGTCCAAATTTTTGACATGCACTACAGCCCAAACGACTTGACAGATTGTGACATATTATGATATATCATTAGATTTTTTCAGTTTGCAGAGTGACATAAAAATGGTGCCTGTAAATAGGGAGCACGAAATTAAATATTTATTTATTTATATAATTATTGCACCTTTATAATATAAAGTCACAATAGGGTAAACTTAATGCCTTATGGCATTCTCTACCAGTTCAATATATCACAGTAAATACAAATAAACGTTTTCAAGCAGTCGGATTTTTGTTTTGATATTTTTGACAATGTCGCTTTCTTAATAGGAGTAATTTGTCCCGTTCCTATTAAGGTATATTTGTAAATATACTTGTCCTATTTGTCATATAAATGATATAAACGATTTATATTACATTTCTCTTACGGTAGTTAAAACCGGTATTAAAGGGCGGTCGTTTAGTGTAAGTTTCTTTTGTACTGTCTTGTGTCCTATTTTCTCTAGGCTACTATCCTCTCGTGGATGTCGTAGACGACTTAGGGATTAAAATGTCTTCCTGGGAAGTTATTTATCTATTGCGGTCACACACGCACGGGGCATATGGATTAGGACAAAACGTAAGGAACGTATTTATACTAACTATATGTGTTTTTTCGGGATCCATATTCCATATTTCTCCTCTAGTAATGTTTCTAGGGGAAGGTTGTATTATATCACTACATTCTAGCTTTAACTAGAATGTAGTGATAATCTTTTAAATTCATCTAAAGACACTTGTTCGCTTACTATTGAAATTGTAATGTCGCTTTGGTAGGTAGATACTAGATATTGCCTAAACGACTAGAAAGGACGAAAGGCCAAATGCAAAAATGTATATACGAAAACTCAATTTTACTTCAAGTACTCGAAAATTTGACTGGTTGAGATACATAGCATTTTTGGTGAGATATATAGAGATATAGTGGCATCTATTTGAAATGAAGAGGTATATATTTTTTTGTGGGCTTAAAAACTTAAAAGTGGTTAATCTTTTGCGTTTTGAATCCAATAACACCACCGTCGTCACATTTAATTACGATTTACAACAGCAGTCTCAAGTGTTGTGGCTTTATGTTTAAACACTTCGGTTGCGTTCCTTTGGAGATACCTCCTAAGAAAAGTCCTCTTTGCAGCGTCGAGGACGGTTTCGCACCCCGACGTCACTCTCACGGCGTCGGGTACCTCGTGAAAAAGGTTTCTCCCTCGAGAACAAAAAAACTGCAAAATAATTTAATCAATTATATAAAGTTATGTCATTCATAAACTCTACTATTCAAGACATTCTGTTTATGCAATGATCCTACTTTCACAATGTTTACACTGTGTCATAGGTACTCTAGGTTTTATTCTACTAGATTCTAGTGCCTATGAAGAATGTTTCGTAACAAGTACCATATATAAACCGGAGTGCTTAAGTGAAGAACTCATAGAGTAATAAGTACACAGAGAGCACGCATAGTGCGCGACAATTTGTCGCGGCCTGCTGAGACGCTCCGGGACATAATGCATGGCGCCACTAGTACCTTGCTACTTAAAGCATGTATTACTTTAATGATAAAGAAAGTTCCATCAACACTAACTTGACTCGTAGCGGTATTTCTCGGTTTGGTTTGCACGCTCGTTTTTGCCATTAACTTGCAAGTCGTGGAATGAACGTCCTCCTGAGATATTTCCGTAGCGCTATGACAATGACAATGACAATTCTTCAATGAATGTAATTTCCTTTTATTATTATTATTGTGATATTAGATTAGTTCATAAGAATAGATAAAACAAATAGACTAGAAAATATGTCTTAACAAGCGCAATTAGAACGTAGGGTGCGGAAGTGAATTATATAAAGAGTGAAACGTAGAGTATTAAATATACAGAGAGTTGGAATCCCGCAGATTTTTTTAAGCCCAAATATAATGCACTTGATTTAAATTTACTTGATGTTGCAACATTGTACTTGCATTATTTTATATTCCAGATCTATCCATGCATCCATCAACCTTTCGCTATCCCAATCGGTCATGTGCCTGACCAGATCTGTTCTTTAGGCCATCGATCCACCTGCCTTCCTTTTGACTAAACGTGGTTACCAGTCGAGGACCAATTTTACCTCTTTTAACATTCTAGATATGAACTAGATTTATATTAAAATGAACGCATTTGTGATTGACTTAGGATAGAGCCTTTGTTCTATATGAAGTTGCTTATAGACCCCTTCTTTATGTTTTCGAGGGGGAAACCTTCAAAAGGTATTCGACACTATGGGAGCGACGCCAGGTTATGTAGAATTTTTATTGCACTAAAATCCGCCCGCTGGGCGTCCTCGACGCTGCGAAGAGGACTCCGGGATCTCCAAAGGAACAAAACCGGGGCCTCTGAGCGCATTGCTCCATCAGGCTCCACCCAAGTGAGCAGCTGGGCCCACCGCACAGTCTGGTCTTTACGACGGTAAGCGATCACACATACCGCCGTCCTTCCCGGGGTCAGCTGGCTGGACTATTCGAGCTCCCAATCTTGCCGCCCGAAACCCCGGAAGTCCTCTTTTAGTCGCCTCTTACGACAGGCAGAGGATACCGCAATCCTATTCTGTTACCGGAACGACAGGGACAGCTTACAGACCCCTATGTGCGGTAGTAACCATTTATGTTCGTTTGCATGCTACTTTGTTTAAAAAAATCCAAGAAAGTAATATTAAATTGTTGATATTAAATATTAGTATGAATATTTATTACATCCTACATAGCAATACTTGATGTTGTCTCAGTAATTCATAAAGCATATTTCAATATGCAGTAATTATTTCCTTAAAATAATATACGTTTTTATTGTACTTTGTATGTGTGGTGTTTATATATGCCCAAATAAGTATCATAAGACTCAAGTGTTGTCACTTACACTGAGCTGAGAACACAAGTAAAGAGTACTAGTATGGTAGTACATAACATTTTGTCCCAGAACATTTTTTCTTACTTTATCAATAACAAGGCTTATTAAAGAAGGTTTATGGATAATTATATTCAATTAATTAAAATGGAATGAATTAATATTAGATTAGGTATGGTAGGCCTTAAAAGTATCTAAATATGCTGTATCATTATGCAATGATAAGAATACAAATATCCAAGTAATTAAACATAGCTCTACGTATAGACCACTCGTAGTATTCTAAGAACAACTACGAGGATAGAACAGAACAAATTGTCGCAACCCGCGTGTCGCTACGGGACACAATGCATTTGTTTTCCATTTGCACTATGTGCCACCGTAATATAATGGATCTATTATCCGTACCAATGTAAGAGATATTTTCTGTTATTCACCTCTGAGTGTCGAGGAGTGTTAAGTGTATAGGTACATTAAAATTTAATAAGGACATGTTGAACACTGTGCATTTTTTTGCGAAATTGTTTTCTTTATTCTGTAATATTGTATGTAATACTTTAAGGATTTCAATTTTACTGTCACAAATCTGGCAAATTGTACTAACCCAATAATAATAAAATCAATTTTAACCTGGCAATATTATTGTGTATGTATAGATTTAAAATAATTTGCCCAATAAAAATTAACGGACATCGAACTACTTTAAAAATCCTATGGATTAAATTATAATAAATTATGTTATTTTCTGGATCAACTCTGAAAAAGTTATTTTTATTATTTTTATGGTGACTTGTTGATATTTGCTTTTAAGCTGATATAGATTTCGTGATTATATTTTTACACAAGCCTTATAATAGTTACTAAAACTACATATTAGACGACGGATTGTAGAAAATGATTCCATATAACGAATATCTAAATAAAAATAAAGTCCAAAACGGAAATGGATGAGAGTTTCGGCGCCTTATAACAAAATCATTCACTCACTCCGGCTCAATATCTCATTCGATTTGGAATTACTCGCGATACAATTTAGAATACGGGCTTCGGGCGTCCGGGACGCAATCCGATTTGCCCAATTTCCTACAATACGTTTGTATTATACTGATTTGTGCTTACTACACTTTAACTTGAATGTAGTTTGGATTCTAACTTCGAATACAAGGTTTTGATTTATGTCACTTATATATAAAACTAATTATTACTCTTAAAGGTGGTAGAACTCTTCGTGGTTCGACTTCGGAAGCATCACCGCCACACCTATTTCTGCCTAATAATAGCAGTATTAACCAGTGTTTTGGTATGAAGGGGGTATGTAAGGGAGACATACTTACTTAAGACTCTGATCTTATCTAGGCTTGATTATAGATGTCCATGGACGGCAGTAAACATTTACTATCATGTAGAATGTAAGCTCGTTTCATTAAAAAAAAGAAATATTGATTTTACTTGGACTTCTTGGGCGGGCTTCGTTTTTCGGGAGAGTATTAAACCTTTACGCGTTCACGACGATACTCAGCCATTGTCATCCAGGAGTTGAAAACCGGACAGTCCGAGCTCTTATTATTAATCAAACTCTCCTCTTACGACAGGGGCTGCCGTAGCACTATCGTAGTCTGGATATATAAGGAAATGGGTATCATACCTATTACACTATTTTAGTTACTTAATTATCATCTAAATATTATTTGTACATAGTTGTTTACCTACTTGGACGCTAATACTATTTGAAATTTCAGTATTAATCCAATAGTCATAATTTATTGGGCTATTCATATCGCATTAAACACGTTCTATTTTTGTTTAGCAATGTTAGTGTTATGCATGTGTTTACATATTTTGTGCATAAATAAATTTGTTTCAAAGCAGCAGTATAAATGTTATTATAATTTGAGTCCTTTTGTATTTGTACAAATATTGTAAAACAGAAGAGTTTGTTTCTTTGATTGAACTCGCTAATCTCAGAAACTTCTGGTTCAAATTGAAAAAATATTATTGTTTTGAATAGTCCATTTATTGAGGAAGGCTATGGGTTACATAAAATCATGCTATGTTTGTTTGTTTCTTTTTTTCTTATTTAGAAGCGGGTGAAACTGCGGAGTACAGTTAATACAATCATAAGCAGCAGTGCTATGCGCTGCTGTGTTCTGGTCTGAAGGCTGTGGTAAGGGAGACATACTTTTCCGAGGCATTCCATCTTAGTCCTCAGGGGTGGCAACGCAGCTGTGGCTAACCTTAGGTGAGACTTTGATCTTATCTAGGATTGATTACAGATGTCCATGGGCGGCAGTAGCCACTTACCATTAGATGGACTGCTCGTTTGCTACTCCCATACTACATATAAAGAAAAAAAAGCATTAACATTAATACCAAGTTGTATTTACAGCATTTAGCTCATTTGAAACTAATATTAAATTAATAAACGAACGTTATACATTCTAAAACTCATTCACAAAGCCGGCTCATATCTCATTCGATTGAATGACTCTCGACCTTGTAGCGAGCGGCACATTGGCCCGTAATCGCGTCACCTCGATTCGATTTGCCCAATTTCCTGCCAACGTCCTTATTACGCTGATTTGTGTGAACTACACGCGCCTAATACATTGACATATAGATGTATATGCATTGTTAGATACTACATATATTAGCTTTGATTGTCATTTATGGGCTCATGTTCAAATGTATGTTCGTAAAAGTATACTTCGAAATTAGAGCTAAAAATACGTTGCTGATTTTATTACTTTATGTTTGTCTGTTGTTCAAAAGAATTTGAGGATAACATTAATATTAAGCGTTTATATAGTATGATTATAAATTAAAATATGATAACTTTTGGTTAAGTAATTCAAACCTCATCAGATCTACTATTATTATAACAATTTTATAATCATCTTAAAAATATGTGTGACTATGTTTGTTTACATTGATAGCATTCTAGAATTTTGGAATACATAACAAATTATTTAGAACTTCATTTTATTATTCTAGCTACAACCTAAGTAGGCATAGAAGCCTAGACGCTTCTAAAAGCCTTACTCTTGTACAAACGTCAAGATCACCCGATAAAGTTGAACATGTCTGGACGCAAAGACGCAACCTTGACGTGACCGGCACTTGAATCGCTCAATTTCGAAGCTACAATATACAATTTAGGCATTATTTAGAAGTTCTGTTGATATTACTTAAATGTTTTCACTTTATTATAGTAAAATAACTAGTGTCCGACCGAGAGTTGGTTTTAGTTTCGGTTGAGTTTCGACAAAAAAACGGGTATTGATTTAGTTTCGGTTTCGGCTGAAAAGTTGCCCAAACTACGACCGCAACCGAAACTGCATTCAGGAGTTCTCACGCTGTGATCAGTTATGACATGTGATCAGTTCAATTTAAATAAGTAATGGTATATTTAATGTTTTTAAAATACCATGAATAACATTCAAAGGAAGAATCTATCTACTTAAATAAATACCTTACTTATTGTATGTACTTTTAAGACGGAATTAATATTTTTTTGTTAAATGAGGATTTCTTATGTTTATTATCAATAAGTGAAAATGTCGAAGACTGAATACTGGACGAGACTGACGGAGTATTACAATAACGCTTTCTTTACTTTTTCCCTCTAAATATGATCCTTGTAAGGAAGTTTGGTTTCGGCCGAAATCGAGACCATTACCGAAATTCGGTTTCGGTTTCAGTCGTAAAAACCAATTTCGATCGAACACTAAAAATAAAGTACTACGATTTTTAAAGCAAGCATTTTAAAAAGATCCTATTTGTCGTAAGTAATAAATTATCTATCAGTCATCAATAAAAAATCTTGTTACGTAAGAAAACCTGAAATCTTCTAAAAGCCGCGCTCATGTATAGACGTCAAGATCACCCGATAAAGCTGAACATGTCTGGACGCAAAGACCCAACCTTGACGTGACCGGCAGTTAAATCGTTCAATTTCGCCTCTATACTCTGTTAGTTGTGGCGAAGTTTCAAGAGTTACAATTGTAACATATTAAAAAACTTACGAAACCCGTTTTTCTTTAGTTAAGAGCTGTGCCCTTGATTTTATTGGATAGGAATGTTTTCCACTCATGTGTGAATGTTTTTGATTGTTGGTTTTTGACCTTAAATATTTGTTCTAGCAAACTGAGTTGTAAGTTATACGCAAGGTACTTATTACCCGATTGCGTCAGAAGGAGGTTAATATTTTTTGAGCGTATGTATGTATGAATCATCATTAGAATCGTCTCAGTTTGGAGAGTGACATAGGCTATACATTTTTTGAAAATGGCGCCTGGAAATGAAGAAAAAAGGGGGGAAGGGGGGACGAATTTTTTAATATCACAACAATGTGGATATCAAATGAAAGCTAGTAAATAGACCAATCTGAAAATATATACATATATAATAATACTTTTACTTGAGTATTTTGAGAAAAAATCATATAAGCGGTAAATTAAATATATATCATTATAAACAAAAATTTCGTTTTAAGCGGTCGGGGTTTTTGTATTAAAATTTTTAAGGATGTTACTAGTTAATAAAGTTCACTACTACATTTGCCTTCAATGTCGTCGGAAGCTCCACCGCCACAGTTTTTCTGCCCAATGACAGTAGTGATTGACAGATGTTCATGGGTGGCAATACTTACGTACCCTTAGGTGTGCTCCGTGCTCCTTTGCTACTTCAATATGATTAAAAAATATCGCTTTTACAAGAATATCCCACTTTAGTATTAGTTATGCTATTGTTTAATGTTATTGAATAATAAACGTATCTATTTAGTAATTTACTAATATTTCACTTACAATTTGTTTTAAAATATCTGCGGGATAGCTTTAAAATTTTATAGAAATAATTTTGCCTACCCACTAAATGACATACTTTCCAAAAACGTGAAATATGGCACACGTATGGCATTTTTATTGGTATAGTTCAGTTGATACCCGAACGTATAATAAAATATATTTGCATTTTGATACGGCCTATTCAATTTTGTTGTTGCTTTCCAACCATTGAATAAAACTATAAAAATGCAGAATTTTAGTCTTATACTGATTTTACCCTGAAATTCAGAAGATAAATTTACATGACATGAAATGGATAGGTCAATTTATTTTAATTAATCATCGCGAGTCTTCCCCAATTTTTAATAAAAAAAATACACATCATCGGAAACAAAAATAATCGTTTTTTTTTTGCAAATTACTACTTTGTCCAAACAAAATTTTGCAGGTTGAAATTTGTCATAGATTTTTTTTATTGGTTAAACTAAAACCCATTAAAAAGTACCAAACAAAAAATATCCTATCTCAGTATTACCAGAGGATGGCTTCAGGTGTTGCTACCCTTGAGGACTAACGCTTGGCTATCTCATTGGCTTGGCATTACTGTAAACAGTACAATTATATATCAATGACAATTTATTTATTCATTTTTCTTTAGTGATGATAATGATTAAAAACTTATTTACGTCTTACGCTACTAATACAGAAAAATGTATGTAATGTAATTTAATTTGACATTTAAATGACCGATTGATTGTTAATTTATTTTTTATATTGATTTAATTAGAATTGACTTTGATTTAATTTTGACTTACTGTAATTTTAATTTGATTTTTATTTAATTTTGTTTTAAGTTAATTTAATATGCGTGTATAATTCGTAAATATGTTGTACCCCTATATGACCCGAAGTTAACTGAAGTAAAGATTATTGTTATTATTATTTCAAATTTATTATCAGGTTATTATCAATGTTCGTTTAATTAATTAATTGAGATGGGTGATGACTACAGTAACCTATTTCTTGCAGAACTTGAATTATTTATGAAAAATATTCCTCTTTGACGCAGCGACCTATAATTTTAAATAACATAACAGCAAAGAGAAACTTCGAGCTCATATCGACGCAGATGTAGGACTTTTAATGCAACGGATACACGCGGTCCGGCGAACTTTGTGTCAAACTTTAATCTTGTATCAAAGTCAGAAAATTGGTTGTTTGAAACTATTTCAGTTTTATTTATGTTAGCATGTTCATTTTCTATTTGTGTGTTATGTGCCTATTTGTATCATATTTGTTAGCTTTATCTATACATATATATAAAATTGAAGTGTATGTTTGTAATATCAAAATAACAGCTTTATATCAAATGCATATGGAAGTATATACGATACTGATGACAAAACATCAATTACTAAAATTTTTGTCTGTCTGTTTGTTCTGAGTAATCTCTGAAACAGCCAAACCGATTTTAACGGGACTTCGGACTGGAATTCGCTGTTGGATAGCTGATGACATAAGGCGTAACTTAGGCTAATTCTATTATAGAAAATGTAATTAGGGTTCCGCACAAAAAATTAAAACCACGCGCGCTCTACGCGCACGCAGCCACCATCACTCCCGCTATTTACAGTTGCTATCAGTCCTCTCTGAAACAATGCTATAGTGTTAAAATTGCATAAGGTCTACAGTTTCAGCTGTATGTAAAAATGTAAAATTACATTTTTTAAACGCGGGTGTAACCCCGGGGCTCAGCTTGTTTTATAATAAAGAAGTAGCAAACGAGTATACAGTCTATAATCACCCTAGATAAAATTAAAGTCTTAAGTTAAATTCCGTCGAGCCCTTTAGGCTTGGTTGGCTTTGCTTATTTTAGTAAAGCATTCCAAAAAATAGTCATATACACTTGCATACATACCTACTCGAATAACATTACCCCCTGACAGTCAGGTATATTGATCAGAATAGACGAACAGAAATTTCAATTTGACTACATATATTAACGTACGGGATCGTACTATTCTAATAATAATTTGGTATCGTAAAGAAAATGGGGAAACAGGTGGAACCGATATACGGGGTTTGATACCAGTATATCCAGCGCCGCCCCTTTCGATTCATGCGGAGAATTAAATAGAATTTGGAGAAAATGAAACCGAAATAGAGCTCAACGTATGTTGGTCTTTGTAAATTTACTAAGGGACAGGAAATTACTAGAACCAACGGAGTTGAAGACAGGGCTTAGTTAACTAGGCTTATTGGAATTGTTAAAGTTTACAACTGAAATCCGGTCTCTTTAGTTGGGTAATTTTATTGTTAATTTGGCTTTATAACGTTCGACGTGCTCAGTTTGAGGGTAGGTTCATTCCAATCAACGGACCGCCGGCGCCGAGGAGGTTCCTTTTGATATTATTTAACGGAGGGCTTAATGAACGCAAATTGGAGACACTTAATGAAGCTACAGGACTTAAACAGGCAACATGGCGGTGCTTGTGTTATATCGATTAAAACGATGATTTCGCGTTTCCTGTATAAGTATTGTTTTAGTATTCACCTATTTATTGATGAAGGTTTTAAAATGAGACAGCGGTATCACTTGAATTTTGTTTCTAGTGAAG
>MOOZ01000333.1:0-10274 GCA_002930495.1 Cecropterus lyciades
TTGACGTATGTCACTGACATTCGACAATGTCACAAACAAAGTCAGCGTGTAAATAATACGTATACGTGTGTTTGTGTGTGTGAAATGCATGGTAGTGTGGGTAATGTTTTATTTATTGATTGAATGTACTTTATAAGCATTATTATTGAAAAATATTAGCGTCCTGCACATAAACTGTTAGTATGCCAAATTTTATGCTCCTGCGTCCGCGCAATTTTCGTAAAAAGGGGTCCAAAGTTTATGCTTCACGTATTAATATATAGATAACTCCGAAATAAATGAAAACACATTTTCTCATATAGTGCCTGCTGCACAATTGATATTAATACTTACTATAAATAGTAGGTAGTAGAGTTGTGTAGCTCGCGAGTGAGTGAAAGAAAAGATATATATCTTCACCAAAGAGCTAATCACTTTTCGACACATACGATTTCAGATTATATCTGATTGATATGGTTCAATATGAACGAATCAAATGAATTGAATGAAATAATTTAAAACACGTTACATTGTTGCCAGCATGTATTTCAGGCGTTCTTAAAAATAGATTTTTCGCCCAGTAAATTAAAAAAAAAATCGTACCTACACCAATGTGTAAACGGTCTTTGATTTGCACATTTTTCATTAGTTGAGAATGTAATTTAAAGTACGAGTACTTAGTCATATTTGCCCCCAAAAACATAAATGTCAAGATATAAATATACTGCAATTATGTTCAGATATATTGATGTAACGTTTTATAGACAACTAGCTGTCCCCGCCCGCTCCGCGTTGCATTAAATATAAAGAAAAAAATCAAATTTTGTTATCTAGCTGCATAATAATATTTAATATTATGCTAAATATTATATAAGTATAGATTATTACATAGAGATAACCTATGTATTGATTTATTGCAATATCTCTGAAACCTTAAGACCAAGAGACTACAATTTTGGAGAAATGTTCCTTCCGCGGAGTAGAGATCAGCTAAAAACTGGTTTTACAAAATTCTTCCCGCAAGGGGGCCTCCATGGGCGTTAATTAAGAAAAAAACATATTTTCTAATTAAAGCTCTTGTAGATTTGAAACTTGGCCGAAATATTTTTTTGGTAAGTTGAAATTTGCTAAGAACAAATTTCATGACATTTCACTCTCTGAAAGCTGCGTGAGGGTGTTAAGAATAAAAAAAAATATATCTTTCAATCTAGCTCCTATACCTGTGAAACTGTTTACCAGAATATATTCTGGCATGTTTAAATTTCATAAGAACGAATTTAATATTTCTTTATTATCTATTTACGACCCGCGTGGCTGAGTGGTCACCATACCGGTCTGACACGCAGTGGGTCCCGGGTTCGATCCCCGGCCAGACAGACATCTGAATGATGCGTTTAGGTTTCTGTTCTGGGTCTGGGTGTTTTTGTATTCGTCTTTGTGTGTCCATGGCACCCATGACACAGGAGAAAATCCTACTGTGGGGCTATGAGTGTAGAAAGCGTTTATGTTCATGTTTAAAAATATTTCTTCCTCAGCTGTGCAGGGGTGTTATCATGATAGTAAAAAAAAATTATTAACTGTAGATTGGGTTATGTATGTTATAAGTCTATATATATATTTATATTACTTGAGTTATGCCGAATTTTCTATCAAATTTATTGAGTCTTCGGATAAAAAAGTAATAATATTGTAATTTTTATATAAAAAACGGTAATAAATGAGGAGTTGCACAATGTCCCGCGATTACCGTGAATTTAACGGTAATTTTTAACGTAAAATTTCTTTCCGTGTATTAACGCCCCAGAAGTCGTTTTTTAATGTTCAATTTCGTAGTATTTATTTTCAGATTTTAATAAACTTTGGCAAAGGGAGATCTCCCGCCAGGCTAGGTGATCATGCCTGGGGAGCGGCCGTGCTCCGACAGTTTCTGTTCGGAACTTGTATATATGCACGATGTTGAGAAAACTCCGATAGCGTGTTTCAGAACACGATGACGTCATCTGTTGATGAGTAGCGGGAGGTCGCTACAAAACAAACAAATTTTATTAATACAATAAATTAAACAAATTTAAGCGAATAAATTAGAATTCATCCTCTTCTTCAATTTCCATATGTTCAAAATTTAAATTTTGGAATTCCGACGTTCGATAAAAATCAAAAAATGTAATTTGACGGAAATCAAGAATTGAAAAGGTAAAAATGGAAAGTTCATCATCAATTACATCTGGAAACAGCACTCCTCATTCGATAACCGTATTACTAACAACAAAAACCGAGAAAAGATAATGAAATTTTTCAATTTTCTTAGCGGATATTTAAAAATATTTGATAAAATATAAAATGTGATTCATTATATAGTTGTTATGATGATAAAAATGATTACCCAATTGACCATAATCTTTTAACTTCATTTCAGACGTCGAATGTACTCGTCCGTAGAGGAGGAGGATGTAAACAACATTCAAACGCCTGTTGGGCTGAAGATAGTAGATAAAATATTCATGTCCATTCATCATCTTCAATCGATAATTTTTCACCACTACACCTTGATAACTATAAAAATTATTAATAATTCGATTTCACAAATTTCTTATTGCAAAAACTTCCCAATTTTTTTTTCGCGAAAAGTTAAAATATGAATAACTTACGAATAGGGTTGCATCAAGTCAAAACGGTTGTTTATTGGCAAATTATTTAAAATGTCTTGCTGCATTTTCTTTTAACGAAAATAATAAAAATCTAATCATAAATCTAAATTTTCAATCACATAACACTAAAGTAAATATTTTTACTTAATATTTACATGATAACACTCTCGCACATCCCTCTGAGGGTGGAATGTCATAAATTTAGTTCTGAGTAAAAGCAAACATGGAAAAAAAAATTCTGGCTATGTTTCGCAGTTTTCTGAGCTGTAGCATGCAAGATACATTTTTTTTTTAAATTTTTACACCCCCTTATATTTATCTGAAGTCCACCTTCATATGGCATATAATTCATTCTTGGTAAATTTCAACATGCCTAAAAAAATATTGTGACCATATTTCACAGTTGTAGGTCCTATAGATTGGAAGATACAAATTTTATGAATTTTTGACACCCCCGCATAGCCATTTGAGGGTGGAATGGTATATAGTTCGTTCTTTGTAACTTATAACATGCCAAAAAAAAATTCTGGTCATCTTTCACAGTTGTAGGAGCTGCAGATTGGAAGATACAAATTGTTGAATATTTAACGCTCCCGCACAGCCCTATTCTATTCTAATAACTATAGGTTGGAAGATACATTTTTTTTTTTAATTTTAACATCCCCGCACAACCCTCTGGGGGTGGAATGTCATAGAATTGAGTCTTAGTAAAGTGCCAAAGAAATGGACATACATACAAACATTCGCTCGGAAAACATTGCCCTCCTTCTGACGCAGTCAGGTTAAAAGTAGCCCATATTTTTAATAGCACGTCTCGTTGACATAATTACCTGAAACAAACAACACACTCGTTAGCATCACAAAAAAATAAAATTAACAAGCAAAAAAAAATAGCCCATCTCGCATAACACATCCACGCTGCAATTACAAGCGCAATAAAGGAGCACTTGTTGAAAAAATTACACCATACATCATCCTTTGAGATCCTCGCTCTAAAACCCACCCAACCAACCTTTAGCATAAAGTTGACAATGCATCACATGCTCAAAATTATCGATCAGCATCACGCGAGGGAGTATGAGCTGTATTACTTGTGACGTAAGGATCATCTTTCCGCAGCTGGATAATAATTGTTAAGGACCCCATGCGAAGAGTGGCCATTACGGTTCCCATACAATGTCATCCCTGTAACACAGTGGCACACTTACCCTTATTGTTGTCAGCTCAGGGTTTGTTGACACAGTTCCGTAGGATCCATTTTGAGAGTGGTAGAACCCGTTGTGGTCGAGCCACAGCGGCTGAAGCACCACCGTCACACTGATAGCAGCAGTGTTAAGTGCTTCTGTGTTTTGGTTTTAAGGATGTAGTAAGGGAGACGTACTTATCCGAGGCGTTCCAACTTAGTACCAAGGAGTAGCAACGCATCTGTGGCTTATCAAGTGAGTCTGGAGTTGATCACAAATATCAATGGATTGGCCACTTGCCATCAGGTGGACTGCATGCTATACTTTTACCACACCTTTCAGACTAAAACACAGCAACGCATAACACTGCTGTTATTAACCGGTAATAGGTGTGGCGGTGTGGCGGTGGTACCAGTATCGAGCCACAAAAGGAAACCCTTTGTGGCTCGATACCCTTTTCAAATTCACATTAAAATTCTCGTCCAGTTAACAATACTAGTTACAATTTCTTAAATTTCTTGCTCAAAGTTATGAATTCCCAAAAACCACGGTACCCTAACGCCAAACAATAGAAACTAAGAAAAACCCTGACATATCGATCCAAGGCCACCCCATCGTATCGGCACGAGGGTCGCGGGTTCGATACCTCGTTAGTGCACACGTGTCGTGGGGTGCATTCGGTATAATTGGCTTGGGGTTATTTCTTATTAAATTTTGGGGGTAAATTTATTTGCTAGTGACGATATGACTTTGGTTTCATGTGTATTGTGATTATATCATCAGGATATTGTCAATATTTGAAGATGTGGTAAGACGTACGAAAGGATCTTACCAGAACCAGTACGATTCGATCATCACCACACCTATTTTTAGCACTGAGCAGATCTTATGTTTTAATCTGCCGTCTTAGTCATTAGGAGTAGCGGCTTCAGGTAGGAACCCTATTCTGTGTAAAGGTTGTTACATAAATACACGGACGGCAATAGCCTCTTGCCATCAAATGGACTACATATTCCTATGTCAATATGTCATATGTCAATATGTCATATTGAATATTAGGCTGTTGTAATTTAAAAGATATTAGGTGAAGCACCCGTGCTTCGCTACGGGACAAAAAATATATATGTTTTACACGCTAAACGTTGGAGGTATATGAAGTGATAAGGATACAAAATTAAATGTTAATCTCATATTTGCCATCAAAAAGTTATCTTTTTATTTAAAATGGAAATATAAAAGTCTGAATCCAAGGGGTGTAGTGACGTCACTGAAATAGTCGCTATCTTTAAGTAGCGAAAAATATCGAAATCAAAAGTAGCCTGACCAGTTCAATAAGCTACATTCATGACAAAAATCATGTAAATCGGACTAGTGGTTCTTGCTTGATTGAGACACACAAACACACACAATCTCATTTTTATATGTATATTAGTATTGATATAGATAGTAAGTCAGACATTATACTATGTATGTTGACTTTCGTTTAACTATTTTTCGTCAGACCGACAGCTTTTTCTCGATGAAAAAGTAACATTCTTTAGTTTTCGGATGAGACAATTCTACTATAATAATATTTGCCAAGTTATTTAAAAAGGTTTGGGCCTATAATTAAACATTTTAGTTTTAAAATCTTGACAGTTATAACAGGTGGTGCTTCCATTACCCTTTAAAAGTTCCATGTCAAATTAATAAAATCTTTAAATTTCCCAGTACTCAAACAAAGGAAACTGAGGCAGTTTGTCGTAAAATGTGCGGGAAAACCAACGCGGGGCGGTTACAACACATAAATGAATATTCACGACGGCCACACACGACATATTGACTGCGTTAAACTGGATTGAGCGAAAACCACAATCCATACATATGATAACAATAAAAGTTACCCGTGTCTGTACAGCGCATGTATTTATAAAAATAAAAAATCTGACGAGTGAAAATACGTAATAATAATTTTGTCTGTCTGTCCGCCTCTTTGTCTGTGTGTTTGAAATCGAATTTAACCGAAAGTTCGCAAGTTATTTTAAATAATTGGTCGATCGTCTTTGGAAATGTAATAAAGGCACAAGACACAACACTGTTATTACATCGTACAAATTCGGATATGTTATTTCAAATATACCAAACTTGACCTCTTATAGTCGAACAAGCTACGAAGTAAAATCGTTAGCGTGATTCAGAAATGGGTACAGCGGCATCTAGTTGTAGCGCCGACAACTGCTTTCGTTCACAACGATTCCTCAGAAGTTTCACTTCTAAAAATAAATAGCGATGGAGACAATGGTGATACATACCGATGGCTTCGCCGAACCCCGAAGGGTTTCTTCTAAAAAAACACCATACCATAAACGATTCGCAGCTTCAATTAATTATGTACGAGTTACTTATAAATAGCTGTTGGAAGGTCAACAGACAGCAATGAACCCGGTCCAGATGATCTCTGGCCATATCGGATGACAAACAGGTGTGGATTGGTGTCGATTACCTCACGTAACGACTACAGTTATTAATCCTGCTTTAAAACCACTTTTGGAGTTTAACTTCCTTAGGTACTTAGGGGTAATTTTGAGAAAACGTCACACGCATTTTTAGAGTTTACTCCTTAAAAATCGATTTTCATGTAAGGTATGAAAAAAAAATGAGGAGTAAAATCTAGTGATTGAATGACCTCGTTACGTTTTTGGTGCGCAACCTATTGAGCGAACCTTTCCCTTTTTCATCCGTCGCATTGTTGTGTTGTTTACAACAATTGAAACTTACTTCAAGTTTTTTCATCATCGCATAGATGGCGCTGTTTACAACGACTGAAACTCATTTAAATTTAATTTTATTGCGGCTGTTTAGACAATCGTACTTAAGGATTAAACTCCAGTCGTGCGTCGGAGCTGACACTCACTTTTTTATAATATGGAAGTAGCAAAGTAACGTGCAATCTACCATGCAACACCATCCACCACGCAGCAAAATGTGAAGTTGCTTATATGTCCATGGTCTGACCACTTACCATCAGGTAGACTGCATGCTCATTTTCTACTTTAATCTGATAAAAAAAATATCCGAGGCATTTTAACTTAGTCCTTAGGGGTAACAAGGCATCTGTGACTAATCTCAGGTAAGACTCCAATCATGTCTGGGGTTATTTACAGATGTCCATGGGCAGCAATGGCCACTTAAGAAACTTTTGTAACAACTAAAATACTTAAATACACCGATTATTAATTTTATTTAATCTGAAACTGCAAACTAATTGTTTTTTTTTAAATTTTAGCAAGAAACAAATTATTTTGTAACAAAATTTGAAAAGTGAAAGAGGTGAAGTAGAAGCATTAGAGTCGAACCAAAAAGAAGAAATCACATTTTTAGTTGCAAAAAAATATGCTTCATATAGCACAGAACGTACAGAACATAACGTAAGGGACACGAGACCGACGGAATCTAATTTGAGCGACGTATCCGCTTCGCATTCAAACCTTCGCGAGCGCTCACATCTACGAATTCCTGACGAAATCACATTCGTGATTTGAAAGAACATTTGACAAAAAGCGTCCCGAACATTTGTATAAACATTGACGTGGATAACGGGGTTGGATAAAAAGAGACGATGTTTGTGAAACGCTCAATTTTTACGTATCCTACGGTTTTAGAAACACATTGATACATAAAAGAAAACATCTATATTTTTTATGTTATACATATATTTTCGTAATACACACATAGGCAGACAAGAAAGTATCTGTAATATATACATTCACAATTTTTATAATGTGTAAGGAACAGTAAATTATAAATAGATGTCATCTATTTTGACTTTTTGTTTTCCACCGCCTCCGACAATTTTAATCACTTTGCTCCATCAAGCTCTGGAGTGGCATTCATGGAGACTTGTTCTGTTGGATAAAAAGTTGACTAATAATTATAATTGCGAATTCTTTTGCGGATGGACAGGTGTTTGTTACTCTTTAACGCAAAAACTTCTGATTGGATTTATGTAGAATTTGGTACATAGATGGTTTATGGTCTGTATTGACTCATTACGATACTCATATGATACTCATGACCTTAGTGACGGAGCCCTTCGCGGGCGGAGCCGCGAGCAAATGCTAGATAGTATTTAAAGTAATGTTGCTTCTATCAAAGATTTTATTACTGATTTTAAAACTGTACTCTCTGGCATACCTCAGGGCACTCACTTGGGCCCATCACTCTTCATATAATAATGATATTGAAAATTGTATTCATAGCAAAATATTAACATAAACTCTTGAGCTGAGTGTTTTTCTAGAATAAAACAAAAATAAATAAAATAAAAGTAATACAAATGAAATAAACTTTTTTATGGTCAATTCTATCCAAGCTGATTACGATTTATAACAAAACTAGCTATTGCCTGCAACTTCATCCGCGCAGATTATATATTTTTAAGCTTAGGATAGCTTTTATCGCGGGCTTTGAGCGCAGCGACCAAAAACAAAAGCTAACACTCACTACTCCGCTTACCATATAGCTCAGCCGAGCGTTCGCTTAACGTGTATGTATCATCGATGATGCGGATCCCGATTTTTCACATCCGCGGATGTGAATGCGGATGCGGATTTTTGAAGGCTCACATCCGCGGATGCGAATGCAGATGCAGATGTCCAAATCTATGCGAAAGCTCTGCATTTGCGGATGCGGATGCGAATATTCGCAACATCTCTGATTTATTTACAAGAAACAAATGATGCACTACAACAAACGCGTCGTATCTTGTCACAATTTTTTTCGCTCCCATTGGTTATTGTCATGTGCGAACCCGCCCAATTTCTTTCTTGTCGCAATTTGTATTACACCCGCATCCGCATGAACATCCGCATTGATTATTGCGGATGCGGATGCAGATGTCAAAATCTATGCGGAATCTCCGCATATACGGATGCGGATGCGAATATTCGCAACATCCCTGGTACGTTATAACCTTTTATTTATTATACATATCTTTATCCTTTTATTATTTATTATTTTATACGGATTTATGTTATAAGGTTAAAAATACTGCATAAATAAATAAATAATTATAATTGGATAAGTTGATAAAAATGCTATGCAATAACATTACCGCAGCAGTCCCCGAGTGCCGCACGTTTTTTAACGAGCATGCAGTCCACCTGATGGTAAGTGGCTACTGCCGCCCATGGACATCTGTAATCAACCCTAGATAAGATCGAAGTCTCACCTAAGGTTAGCCACAGATGCATTGCTATCCTTGAGGACTAAGATGGAATACCTTGAAAAAGTATGTCTCCCTTACTACAGACCAGAACACAACTACCCTTCAGACCAGAACACAACTGCGCATAACACTGCAGTTATGAGGCAGAAATAGGTGTGGCGGTGGTGCTTCCGGAGTGGAACCACAAAGAGTTCTATCACCTTCAAATTCATACATGACGACCCGCGTGGCGGAGCGATCACCACGCCGGTCTGGCCCGCAGTGGGTTTCAAGTTCAATCCCCGATCAGACAGACATCTGAATGATGAGTTTAGATTTCTGTTCTCGGTCTAAGTGTTTGTGAATTCGTCTTTGTGTGTCCATGGCACCCACGACACAGGAGAAAATCCTACTGTGGGGCTATGAGTGTAGAAAGCGTTTATGTTTTATACATAAAATAAAATTATAAGTGTCTACATCGCATATACAATATCATGTGAAATCGCGGTTGGCAACTAGTAAATGAAAATACAAATTAGAAAAAAAGGGACTCAGAAATAAAGGGAAACTGAAATATAAGAGACAAAATAATTGAATCCGTGTTTGGAGATAGTTTTAGGGTAAAGAACTTGTAATTTCGGAAAGTAATGTCTTATAAGGCCTGAGTTCAAAAGGATACACTCTTACAACATCAGACCTTTCCAATAAAGAACTTAGTTGATACGTAAACTGATATTTTGCTATAATTTGTTAGACACAAAGAAATGTTTGCTCGAATCTAGGGTCAAAATTACCAATAAAATAAATATTTGCGATACCTAACATACAAAACTTGAACGCTAATCCATAACACGAAAATATATTTCCACAGACAGCCCTGCGATAAAGAATTCGTAATTTCGGAAAGCAATGTCCCATTTCGAAAAGAAATTTCCCAAAGCCTTTGTATCGAATGTGTCTTTTCATAACGATAAAACTCGACGAGGACTCGGAGAAAATCCTGCTCTAATCTGTATCGGTATGAAGCGAAATCGTCATGATATTAAGAAAACCGGCCAAGTGTGAGTCGGATTCGCGCACGAAGGGTTACGTACCATACTAATACCATATCTATAAAAACGCAAAAAAAATCACGTTTGTCGTATAGGAGCCCTCTTAAATATTTATTTCTGCCTAATAACAACAGTGTAGCGCTGCTGTGTTCTGGTCTGAAGGGTGTGGTAAGGGAGACATACTTTTCCGAGGCATTCTATCTCAGTCCTCAGGGGTAGCAACGCA
>MOOZ01000334.1:51895-62146 GCA_002930495.1 Cecropterus lyciades
TTAAACAATGCTCTTTGCTTTTATATTTTTAATGAATGTAGTTAAAATAATAGAGATTAGAAAGCCATTGATCAAAGTGGAGTTAGATCACCTAGTTTTCAATTCTAATATAATATTATGGTATATCTGTTAGAATTGATTTGTAAATGATAGTGTGGGTAGATTATTATTGTTTTATACTAACACTAGCTGATCCGGCAAACGTTTTGTCATATAAATGATTAAATTAATAAAATGGCTATTAAAAATAGGGGTTGGTGAAAAAATTTAGAATTGTATGTATATTTTAATACCACATTATACAAAAATAAAAACAAAAAAAAATGTCCAAAACTTAAAAAAAATGTTAAGGGTGAACAACCCTAATCACTTAGGGTATGAAAAATAGATAGTACCCGATTCTCAGACCTACTGAATATGCATATAAAATTTGGTAAAAATCGGTAAAGCCGTTTCGGAGGAGTAAAGTAACTAACATTGTGACACGAGAATTTTATGAATATATAAGATGTCCCTCGCAATAAACAGTATTAATTTCTGCAATTAAACGAGTTTTAATCGGATAACATATAACGGAAAATTTATAAATTTTTACTTGTATGGTTATTCATACAAAGTAGCGAATTGCAGATTAGTACGAAGTGCACAAAGAAATTCTTAATTTTGTTTCTTCCAATCAATCAAATGAAACGCAATTCTATATATCGTCGCTTAAGTTCTATCACCGCGTAAGAAATTTTTGGTAATATTTTGGAGGGTCAAAAACCGATTAATTTATATAGACGCCAACTAAAATTTCATTTTGTACTTTTAATTTTCCATAATTTAAAGATATTTTTGTGTCGTTTCAAAATGTCATTACCGCCAAAAAACTTAAACGACGATATGTATAACTCTGATTAGCAAACTCTGATTTCTAATAAAATTAAAGTTATGTATATACATTGTGTTCAAAACAATATTGATGACCCGTGTGATGGAGAGGTCACCAAAAGCAATGATGCTAGGTTTGTTCCCTAGTCAGACAAATATCTGAACAATCAATTGCTCTAACTTGTGAGTCTTTGTGTATACATAGCACTCACGACACAGAACAAAATCTTAGCCCCCACGGCTATGAGTGTAGAAAACATCATTATTATTAATTACGCTATGTAATTTATTTAAACCACATTGTCCATCAATTGAGTGACGTTTGCTGATAAATTATGATTTATCTTTAAAATTGTTTTGATGATAGATAAAAAGTATTAATAACAATCTTATTTAGGCATAACCACATGTTTTTCTTACTCACCATTAATTAAAACTGTATTTTGTTAAAGATGAAGAACTATACATAGTAATTAATCAATATGACCTAAGACCATCATGAGATACGCTATACTAGATAAACAAAATATGTACTTCATTAGACATATCGCACAGTGAGGACGAAAGGGACCATACTTAAATTTCAGGAATTGAGCAAAATACTTGAAACTACTACTAAAAATATAGTATATTTTTTAGAGAATTATAAAGTGACGACTTTGGTGCTAAAAAGTACAAACATTAATGTTACGTTTAATGATCGCGCATTAAGAAAGTTCCCAAAATGTTCATACAATTTTGTTATTTTACAAAATGAAAATTTCGCATTCGGCCTCTTTTATGAGGCTATCTCGGACCACCATGCAATATATGGATTCTTGTAAATAATACGAGTATTAAATTAAAATAAAACGCTTTCTACACTCATAGCCCCACACTAGGATTTTCTCCTGTGTCGTTGGTACCATAGACACACAATGACCGATACATAAACATCCAAACGCAGAACTCAGTCTCATTCCGGGCGGTGATCGAACCCGAAACCCACTGCGTATGTGGTAACCGCTCCGCCACGCGGGTCGTCATTTAAATTACCTGGACGTCAGTCTTCGACTTAGATTGTTGTATAGGACATGTGGACATGTTAAACTTAATGTGCATTCTTGGTGGTTCATCCCCCACCACCTTGTAATCTTTCTGCTTAGTATCCTTAAACAATTTCTTGGGTCTTTTCTGTGGGGGGTGGTACTCTTGACTCTGTTCTGCTATCTGGTCCATAGCATCTTTGATCTCCCCAACCACAACGTGATGCTGGTTCAACTCATTCTCTATGTGCCGTAGCTTGGATTCAAATGATGACCATTTAGTCTGCAGGAAAGAATATATTGGATATGACCACTATATAAATAGGTTAAGATGAGACAGTTAAGAACATTGATCTCTTGTTTGTCAACCAATGTTTTTAAAGTTCTGTATCCAAAGCGTAAAAACAGCATCCGATTACTAAGACTCTGCTGTCCATCTGTCCGTCTGGCTGTATCTCATGAATCGTGATAGCTAGAGACAGAGTTAAAATTTTCATACATGAGGATTTCAACAGAAAACGATGTCCATGGGCAGCAATAGCCACTTACCATCAGGTAGGCTGCATGCTCGTTTGCTACTTTCATATTATAAAGAAAAGATACTGTCATCTTTCATCTTATTACTTTGGAATTTTTCATAAAAAGTCTTCAACAAGTAGTTTTGACAGTCCACTCTTGATTTAACATAACAATCTATACTATGAAAAGTACAAAATCCAATTGGAATTGTTGATGCTTGAAATAGAACTGAATTGAATAGTTGAATAGAACTGTGCTTAGCAACCCTAGATAAATAGCAGAAATATGTGTGACAATGGTTACAAATTTCAAAGGTCTTACCGGGTGGTAGAACCGGTGTAGTTGGACCGGGGAAGTACTGCCACCGCACCTATTTCTAGCATTAAGCAGTTCTTGCGTTCGGTGGAAGTGTGTGGTTGCCGACTCACTTATATTTGAGACAATCTTAGTCCTTGGGAATAGCAACGCATCTGTGATTTACTTCAGATAGAACCCGTGTTCTATATGAAGTTGCTTACTGATGTCCATGGGTGGCAGTGACCACTTACCGTCAGGTGGACTGCATGCTCTTTTACTATTTCAGTCTTATAGGTAAATGATATAAAATGTGGATTACATAGGAATATTCCATATCCAATAGACTTTAAAGAAAGCATGTTAATATATTGTTATCATTTTTATTGTAGGTGGTAATTAAATATCCATTACGAGTGCTACTGAATGTTTTTATCTAATTTTTATGGCTGTTTTCCTTGGCCATGAAACATTATCTTGGAAATTTTGCTACAGTTTGGAGTGAAATTTTATTGTGTCATGAGATAGGGTACATACAGTTGTTTTCAACTCTCAACCCTGACACTTGCATAACAGAGCAATTTATGTTTGAAGTTTTTTGGCTTGCAAGTAACACTTTTAATAATAAATAACAAAAGATTCTATTGAATGATGAAATTGAAATGATTGAATTAGATGAATGTAAATAAAATCTCGTAAAATACTACTTATTCTGTATTATTATTGTTTCTTTACAACAAGAAATATAGATATCAACATAAGTGTATAGGTCACTTTAAAACTAAACATTTGATCGGATCCACATGTAATCCCTTTAATATAATTAGTATTGTATGATACAAAGAAGGTTACTTACATCATCAAGTTCAACCATCGCTGGCTTGATGCTCGGCAACTTGAAGCTTAAGTCCGTCATCACGTACAGAATTAATATGAACACAACTATACATGTTGCCCAAAAAAATGTTGACAATCTCCTTATCCTCATATTGTTGTACTGGAAATCCTGAACGCAAACAGAATACATATAATTAATTAGAATTTTATAAATGCATATAACATAAATGAAAGTACAGTGCCTCTACATTGCATATATTTGCAATAAACTGCTAAGAATTAGTAATAATACAAATATCTATGACTAAAAAAATTGGCTATGTGTAACCATAACATAGCAGATATTTCTCAAACCAAAACTACTAAATTTAATTTAAAACTTGAACATATATTAATGGTTCATGTTTTACATAACATTTACTTTTTTTATCTCATTACAATTAAACTCTATCAAAAGTTATTAGTTATAGTTTTTTTAATGCGGATAAACTACAGGGTACAATTTAACAGCTTATTCCCATGAAGATAAGATAATAATAAACGGTTATTAGAAACAATAACTAAATATACCACAATAGAAATCACTAATTATTTAAAGTGTTCTAGAAATACTGCAATATTCTAACGAGGTCATATACACAGTATACGAAATATTCTATTAAATACTGACGCAAATAAAAACTACCTTCAGCGAGTTCAGCGAAACACCGGCGAACCTCTGCGTCTACATTAACATACTGCACTTACACAACTATAGAAATCTTTAATTGCCACCTTTTAGTATTTATAGTAGGCTAAGCATACAATAAGGTGATCGTTCTTATACATAGTGGTGGTATATTTGGGCAAACTATCAACTAATGTAAAAATTTTAACACCAAGCCCAATCAACTGATAATAATTCAAGAATTCAACAAACAATAAAACAAACTTGCGACGTTTTGACATAAAAAACGATTTGACGGATGACATCTCAATTCTCCACAGACTATCTATAGTATTGTAGCTATCTACAACAGTATATTGAATCATAGGGAAGTAAATTCATAAACAATAAATAAGTAAACATTATTTACTATTTGATAATAAGACAATAAGCAAACATGGTCAGATCTTAGAATATCGTATCGTTTAAATTTAAAAAACATATTACCATTTTTAGAGAATGTATCCGACTTGGCAGGATCTTATCGATTTTCAAAATTATCAGATACTAAACGTCAAACTCAATTTCGAAACGTCAAATTGTGTGTGAAAGATGGCGTCTAAGGAATCTCTTGATGTGAGTATAAATTTTTCTATCTGAAACGTATGTTATTTTATCTTATCTTGACTGTAGACTGATTGTATTGCGACATCAATTGATTGTAGACGTGAAGCGAAGATAGGAGTGTGTATATTTCTTAAAAGAATTGCAGGAAGGCTTAAAAGGCCACGCCCTGAGACACTGTTGGAAAAGATTCTTAATTTTTAAAAAGAATTAACAGTTATTTTGAATGAAACTGATTGAACTATAATATTTACTCGTCTGTTATATTATTGTTTTTTACGGACACTATCAAGAAATGTTGAAGCGTGTTTTTAAAATCGATAAAATCGCGCAAACATTAAAGTTTGACGCGGCTTATTCGACTGCGGCATATCGATTCAAATTTGAATACTTCAAATTACAACAACAATAAAAGTATGGAAACAGCATCGAAGCACCTTTCTTAATATATGACTTCGGAATGTCTGTTTATCGATTGGGAGTCTGGAAGGTTCATAACTGTAATATGGGTACAATAAATACTATAGAATTCTAGTACTTATAGTATCAGTAAGTCCATGGACTTATATCTTTTTTTCTTCCTTATACAGCTTAGTCTAATTAGTCAGAATTTTTAATCTTATCAATTACCAAAAAAATAAATTTATTGCACTTAGAATAAATTATTAAATAATCATTTTGAGTCTTTTAGAAGATTAATTTTTAATATGAATGAAACCAAAGGATTTTCTTTACTAATGGTATGATTTATGCCTCGATTATGTAACCTTATGTAACTATGTATAGATAATGAAATAGGCTACATACTACTGTTAAAATTTGAAGTTGTAAATAAATTTACTCCATGTAACTGCTGTTATTCCATATAAATTCATTTATATTAATATGACATTCGACAGATTAACATTGTTTGGGAAACTGTAGATAACAAAGAATGTTTACGGAGCATGCATTCTTTCTTTTTATTCACTTTTTTATATACCTGCTGTCTTATTTTATGGGAATATGACTAAATTACCTGATATTTGCACGTTTTCACCATTTTTGCTTCTGGGATTATTAAATTTTTGTTTTAAAATTTAGGTTTGTTTGTCTATAATTATGCAACTAAATTTAATGGTACTAATTAGGAGGAAAATGATATAATATAAAGTTTTTGTATAATTGCATTAAATTTAATAATAATAACTAAATAACAGTAATTAAAATTAAATAAGAGGAAAATCTAGATATAAATTAAGTCTAAAAATACTATATATCTTGTTTTCCTTTAATTTAAATGTTATCGTTGTTATTTATTTTAATTAAAGTCTCCGGGTACCTATGCCAAAAGTAGTTATTATACGAAGTAAAAATTTTTCATTATCTTATAATTTTTTGGGATTGTTTTAAACATTTATATCAGAATATGGTGGTATTATTCTGTCCCTATATATTTAAACCATTATGTGCCTAAATGTATATTTTTGATATTAAGTAATAAAATTTAATATTTTTTTCATAGAATTTAAAACTCGTATATGACTCACATATGATTATTCGCATGGCGGAGCGATCACCATACTAGTCTGACACGCAGTGAGTTCTGGGTTCAGTCAATGGCCAGTCAGACATCTGAATGATGAATTTAGATTTCTGTTCTAGGTCTGGCTTTGTGTATACATCTTTGTGTGAACATTGGCACCCACGACACTGGAGAAAATCCTAGTGTAGCTATGAGGATAGAAAGCATTATTTAAAACCTTTATTTTAATTTAATTAGTAACAAATTGTTTTTTTACACATAGCCTTCGATATAGAACCCAAAACATGTTTTTTGAAAAGTATTAGTACATTAGTATACTACTCAGCATTTTTATAGATGTTGATTGAACTTGTGGTTATTATAAACTGTAAACACAATGTAACATGTGGTTTTCAATGTCAGTTAGTAATTTATTGCTAAAGTATATACTTATAAATATAGTGCAGTATTAAGTTACAATTTTCCACTCTGTAGAAATCTTTCAAAATAGACTGTATGGTTATGTCATTAGATGTGGTTCATATACTATGGGGTGTATTAGGCTTTTATAAGCAGTAGTGTTTGGTTTCTTCTTGAAACTCTAAATTTTTGCTTCTCTAGAGTTCAGATCATTAACCTCGCTGGATAAAGGTCTATCCAGTAAACAGCAAGAATGTATTGAAAATAAACGAAACCTTTGAGAGATATTATTTCATCTTGCTCAACCAGTACACGGTAATGCTTATGGTTATATGTATTTTATTATGTAAGAGTGACAAAGGAGCATGTAGCCCATCTGTTAGTAAGTGCCAGTGGCACTCATGGACACCTGTAATCAATGCCAGATAAAATCAGCCTTAACTGAGGTTGACCACAGATGTTTTGTTATTCCTTAAGATATTCTAACTTACAATGTTTCGGATATAGACTTGGATGTCTCCCTTACTGCACTCTTCAACAGAACACAAACCAACACTACTGTTATATGAAACAGCAATAAGTAGTGTGGAGTAATGTCTGAGTATCAAATCACAAAGGATTCTACCACCTTTGAATTAATGCATAAAAATCGCATTTATTAAAAAAGAAAAATAATTTTAATGCAGCCTTGCGTTGGTGTTTAGCGCGGTTCGATAACGGCCAGTGCGCCAATTGAACGCATCCGCATTTGAGTCAGAGGACACAGCATGCTCCAAGACGAACTCATCTCTGCCCAAGGTTACCGTAGGAAAAATACTCCACGGGCCGCCCATACTGCCTGTGGTTTATCGTGCTTTGATCTAGGGCTGTCGGCGTATCGTTTTCCAAACACTTCCCTGAACATCTAGATCGGTTCCAGGTTATTGAGCGTCAGGTGAAACTTATAAATATCGTTCAAGGAAAATATAAAATCATTTGCATGGACAAGCATCTGATTATAATAAATGTTACCTTAGGACATACCTGACTCCGTTGAGAAACGAGTTTGACCGTTTTGTGTTCGTTTCAATCACTTCTTTTAAAAATATCTCAAAAAGAAGCTACAGAAGCGGTATCCTGCTATTGTAAAGCACAATTTAAGAATGGCGGTAATGCCGCCTCAAAATAAAACAAACTAACTACCATTATTATACTCCTATTGTTGTAATATTGTCAAAGCTCAGAACTAATTAACTTACACCGCTTAACTGCTCAATGTGAAAAAATGGTTACTTACTCCTACATGGTTACTTGATCATCCTTTCAAAGATGATGGAATCCTTTGTGGTTAGACTTTGAAGGCACCAACACCACTGCTATTTTTCCCTAGTAACAGTAGTATTAAACGCGTTTATAGTTGAAGTAATAATAATAGTAATAAGAATAATAGTAATATAATTGAAGTGTATGGTAAGGGATGTCCCTTTACCATACTCTTCAAACTTATCCGATTCATACCATTTTAGTGTTCAAGGTAGCAACGCATCTATGACCAATTTCAAAAGACTAATCGTATCTGGGATTGACTATAGATGTCCATCAGCTACTATAGCCACTTACCATCAGATGGTCTCCATATTCGTTTGCTAGTTCTTAAAAAAAGAGTAATTTTGTTTCTTTGCTCATGATAATATATTCATTACAATGATAACCATAATAGAATCAGTTGAAGAGACTATATAAAAAATCTGATATTTCCTTGAAATCAGACAGCCCTACTTCTATCTGGACTTCCTGATCGTAACCTGGACTAATTGGTAATATTATTTTATATTACTTTATATATTATGTTCACTTTAAGTACCATCGCGATAGTAATTTATACGATCCATGAAGGGATAAAAATCGAATAAAATTCCAAGACGTTGACTTCTTGGTTGGTGGGAGTGCCTTATGTAACAGCTGTCTTCGATCTAAAGCAATCTGCCCATAAAACCGGCGTAGCAATAGCGAGCTTCAATCTTTCACGATACTGCCTCAACATGATTTCAATCGATACGGCACAATTGCTATGTGAATGGATGCGACCTTACCGGCCCATCCCGACTTTTGTATATTTCACATAATACGCATGATTGTGGATCCAATTGAATAATCAATCAGTCTTAATTTTATCAACATCATTTGATCATCATATATTATTTATATTATAGTAGTCTATATTTGTCATTTTATTGCCATTTTTCTTGTATATTCCTTGGTCTATATATTTTTGTCAATTATTGCAAAAATTCATTTTTTCTGACTATTTGCGTTTATTTTTTTAACAAGATTTTAATTTTTATATGATTATAAATTTTGTCATTAATGTTATTTAGATCTTAAATTAAACAAGTCCCGGTTCAAAATTAATGCACAAGTAGATCTTTGATTTATCGGTGTGGTAAGGGAGACATACTTTTCCGAGGCATTCCATCTTAGTCCTCAGGGGTAGCAACGCATCTCTGGCTAACCTTAGGTGAGATTTGACCTTATCTAGGGTTGATTACAGATGTCCATGTGCGGCAGTAGCCACTTACCATCAGGTGGGCTGCATGCTCGTTTGCTACTATCCATATTATAAAAAAAAATCATCGTTAGTACCGTTGCGTTTTTAATTCGAATGTGATGTTTCGCACTTAGTAGATTATTATTTTTTTATTATTAAAAATAAATTCCAGAGCTATCTTTTTCTATAGCTTTTATCATTTTGATATATTTTTGATCTTGATCTTTGGGCAGATGAACTAATTTTTATGATTTTCTTAAAGCTAATTAACCCGATATATCGCTGCTTTGCATGAATGCACAATTCTAAACTTTTTAATTTGAATTTAATGATACAGATTTATCCTTATTATATTATTTTATAATTGAAATCATGGTGCTCCAGCTCCACTGTGGCATTGTAATTTGTATCATATAACTTTATTTATTAAAAAGATAAAAACAAAAAGCTTTGTTTAATTTATACCTGCCTCTTCTGTAATATTGGCGTTTTTGTGATTTGTTATTATTAGTGCAAAGCAGTGATATATTTTAGTTTGGGTTGGAATAATGGTGAAAGACCGTAAGATGTATTTCTGTACCGACAACCGGAACCAATTTTTAAAGCTATTAGTGAAACCGTTTAGCATAACCTACAATAAGAAGACTCAGGCGATTTTGATTTAAATTAATTTAAATTTTTGAACATTAAATAAGGTAATATTAACTTTAACTGGCAGTTAAAAAAAAAGCTAAAAATAATTTAAGTATGTTGCAACTTGTAGATAACTGTGTAGCAAATAGTCTGGCGTTACGTAACAGTTATGTAACTAAAGGGATTTCAAATTTGGCAGGTTTACGATACTATTAAAGTTTTAGCTTTAAACTTTTCAACCACAGATTTAGAACAAAGATAGCGTGACCTGAAGCAAGAATTGAAAAAACTTTGTTGCTAACCTACTCACTTCAGTTCGATCGATGCTTTAAACATGGGATTCCGCATG
>MOOZ01000334.1:100253-116317 GCA_002930495.1 Cecropterus lyciades
CCTGAACTCATCATTCAGATGTCTGTCTGGCCGGGGATCGAACCCGGGACCCACTGCGTGTCAGACCGGTATGGTGACCACTCAGCCACGCGGGTCGTCATACTAACAGATAGACTGCATGACCGTTTGCCACTTCAGTCTTATACAAAATATTTTCTTTGTCATACCCATTTTAACGCATCATGAATCACATAGTTATATACAGTTACAAATGCGTTGCTATGTAGACCAAGTTGAAACTGTGTCTTCAGCAAACACCACTGCAGTGTAATCACTAGCTGTTACGTATTCTGCGCTTTTACATTGTTTAAATTGATGTGACAGTGAAGATACCACTGCAGTTTATCTCAGCACGAACTGATCTCTATAGCCTCTATATAGCAACGAAACACTTCTATAAGTGAAATGAAATGAATGAATGTCTTTATTTGCATAAGTCTAACAGAGGTAATACTCTCAAATTGTCAGTTTAAATTTTTTTACTCTAGTTACCACCGGATCGGAAAACTACCTCAACTGAAGAGATCCGACAGGAAACTCGGCGGATTTGTCTTTTTTTCTTTGCATAACTTTACTTATTTTTTCCATATTCATTTTACAATTCTCTATTCTTATCCAAACAAAACTGTGTTGTTTGGCGTGTACACCGTACATCCAATAAACGGCTTTCATTTAAGGTGATCTTGTAAATTGAAATTGTTAACGGTACACTTTGCAATAAGTATTGTAGTTTTATGGGCACGTTTTGGCACTGAGTTTGTTCGCCGGCACACGTCACGATGCTACGCTTACCTTCTATTTCTACGCGGTACTCGGGTTATTTCTGATATAGGTACACGAAATGCGGTCTAGTCATTTTTACCTACATCTAACTAGGAATATATACTGACTCTTGGATTATATTGAATATTTACTAAGGTTTTCGATTAATTTCTTGGAAATGGAATAAGATAACGTAATATGTTTTAGAAGTCAGTATAGGTACTACTCAGTATAGGTACAAAGTTACTAAAATCTTACACAATCCGGAAATTAGGTAGGTTTATAAAATCACCGAATTCTATACCTACTAGATTATCTTCCCTGAATGACTAAAGTTTATTTACTTAAAAATAATTTTGTTGAAAATATTAGATACATAATATCGCTGCCGGGGTGTAAAGAAATGAAGTCATTAACTACGTAAGTTCGTTCCCATTTATGAAAAGTTTAAGTCGAGTTAAAACTACTTGCACGGGAAACTTGCGCGCTGCCCCTTTGATCGTTGCGCAACCTCGGGGCCACTTTTACATCTCGAAACGACTTATTATAAAGTTCGATCCACGGATTAATCTTTATTGAGATGTTATTGTAAGTCTTTTATTGGAATAGGGAGCTATAGGTACTTAATGTTGGAGACTCTTGGGGAATGAAATGTTAAATATCGCTGTATCGTTGTATCGTTTTAGGAAAGTCCTATTCATCTCAACCTTCACTGTTCCATTTCTGGACATGGATTTATTTAACCAATCACTGTCATTTCTTTGGACGGATCTCTAAGGTTGGAAAGGATGAAAGCTATTTATTTTTTATTTATTCTAAGAGCCATACTGGCCGTATTCGAAATGATTTATCTCCTTACAGACCCACACGAAAAACTCGTAAAATTATCTGTGTTGCCTTCCCGCGACTACACACTCATCTACTTTTGCCTTATAGCCGTAATACCGCTGTGTTCTACTTTGATAACTGTCGTAAAGCAGACATGTTCCTAGTTTATTTGTTTATATATATATAATAGAAGTAGCAAACAACCATGCAGCCCATCTGATGGTAGGGCCACTGCCGCCCATGGATATTGTATTCAACCCCAAGTAAGATTTGGGCAAAAAAGGTGTGGCGGAGTCGAACCACAACGGCTTCTACCACCTTAGTCTTACAAGAACACAGCATACGAGGTCGTCGTCAAGATAACGTTCATTTCAAGGAACGTTTCATTGTTCGTGTAATAATTTCATTAAAGAAGGGAAAGGTGCGCGAATAAAATATTCAATTACCCAATAAAGTTTGTCATCGGTCCATAGCTCGGATGTAAAAAGTTGGTGAACTCCATCCAGTTTAAATGCAAATGTACAGGATTCGGATGGGAGTTCTGAGAATGCTTTTGTTTCACTATTTGAATATATTATAATAAAGGTGCATTGTTTACGAATGATGTAAATGATGAAGTACATTTAAAAACATATTTACGTACTTCAATGACATAATGATTCATTCGGAATGCAGAGTACGGTGCTACGAGCAAAGCTCTGAAGCCTTGTCTCTCCATAATATTTGTGCCTCCGCTCTAGTGCTCTTCTTGACTCTGAACGCCTCATTACGGGTTTTCAGCACACTTTTAAAATATGAGTCATTCGGGATTTACAGCTGACCGCTGATTTATTACGTCCCCATCGACAACGAACACTGAATATTTTATGTATGATCACGATCCCTCGACAGTTTGAATAGATGCCCAGTTTTCATTATGCCCTTTTTTAAAGCTCGTGCCCTAGATTAGTACAGTCAAGTACTTTGATGAAATATGTTTTTAAAACTATACAACGTTCCTGGTATTATATCTGTATCATGTTTGTATTGAAATTTAAAGACAATTTTCTAGTGTGACGTTTTGAATCTAGTAGCAGAAAAAAACAAAATCGCTAATCGCCGCGAGAACTGCCTTATCTAAACCTCGTCTCTCTCAATACTCCATGTTATTTTCAAAAATTCTTTAAATAGATATGGCTACACTTAATGCTCTTACGTAACATCACTAGCAGACTCGAGCTAGATAAGAGCTAGACAGCGGACGTTGCGCCTGCTCGAGAACAGATGGGGTGGGTCGCTTGCTTTTCGTGAAAACGGAGTAATGACAACCGAGGATAGGCATATTGATGGCCTAAAATAACAACTGATGTAGTTTTCATTCCCAGTAGTTAAAAGTTAGGAGGTAATTCAAAAATATATTAATGTCGATGGGCCAGTGTGCGAGACGCGTTAGGTAACCGGCGGCGCGGCGGCGCAAGCAAGAGGGCGAACGGCGCGCGCCGACTCCGCTATTGATCGCGGGGATGACGCCCGGGGTGACCCAAATAGAGCCTCCACACACCCCCGGCCTCTACCCAAGTGTCCCCGCCGCCCCGCCTCACCGCCGACCGCTTCACGACGAATTTTCATATCAGCCGGTGTTCCAAGGCAAAGGAATGGCCCGTTGCCCCGTCGCTGATACTAATGCCCTTATATAATACATCATGAACGCCTGTTAAATTATTGTCGCTTAAAATCTCTTTGTCCTCCCCGTTCTGACATCTGCCATATATAATTCGAACGCTCTCTGAACTTTCCCAGATGCCGTTATAACGGACGTTAAAGTTTCAACTGGAAAGTTTCGTCTATATATATCGAGGTTATTGAAAAACGACTTATCGATGCTCCTTTAAATCGTTTCATTAAATTTGAGCATGTTTTAATGAAAATATAAAAAATCTATAAGGTTCAAAATTTTAAAATTACATGGGTACGGCAGGTCGCGCAGTAACTGACCTATGCCTGGGAAATTCCCGGGTCGAACCGGTGCATGCGTAGTCCATAGAATTCAGAGTACTAATGCATTGTACTGATATTGATTGGGAAGTTTCCTTGGGCCTTGTTGGTAAGCGCACAAGGCGGTAAATTATTAAGGGGCGCTCTTCTACCATGGTATATTCCATGTAATTACTATTGTTGTGGAAAGCTAGATAAATCGTTGCCTAGGTGAAATATTATATAACATTAGGTTACATTATTACGGCGAACGACATCGATATCAATTGAGGGTTGCTTTAATTTATATTAGGATTGATTTATACACAACCTCCATATTTAAATCGGTGCTAATCTTGGTATGATATCGTATAATAGGTAAATTTTAACGTGATAAACTGTGCTAGTATTCTCAGCGATGATACTACTGGAACAATGAAGAGAAAAATCCTTTTGTTTCTCGTTCCACTCCAGACCCGGTAAAATGAAAATACGTGCACGGGCGGGGCACGGCGGACGATGAAATTGAAAAGCGTGCAACTTTACGCTTTATTTGCACAGGGGAAGCATATTATGTGCAAGATTGCGTGAACAGCTTTAACCTACTTACAATAATACGATATGATAACGTTTTACGCCGGCGAGTGCCGTTCAATGCTGTCGGGGGATGATAATGCTTAAAAGAGGACTGCACTTAGCGGGAAAGCGGTGACGCATCGGAAAATCCCAATATTTGTACGTGAGTTCACCGGATTGTTTTTTATTTACTGAGCACAGGTGGAACAGCGACGCATTTTTAGCGTTTAAGCTTAAACATTGGATAGCAACTGTATACCTAGTACGTATGTTTGTGTGCTGAAGAGCAATTACGTGGCCTGAACAACGTCAAGTACCGGAAATTAATATCTGACAGGTGCCGCACCCGAGGGCAAAGGAATACAACCGCAGTGATGTCTTGGGATCATAATCGTATAGCACATATAGAGATTATTCTGATTATTAACACAATATATAGTATGCTTTGAAAGTAGATACTTATATATAAATAAAAAATAAATTTCAAACGCATTTTACATACATAATTACAGTGTGGACACATTATATAAGTTTTCGATATGTTATCCCAGAAGCTATTATAAAAAAAAAACAATTCAAAGACACGACGTCAAAGAAAATGACCACGTATCAATAATAAATTTAAATAAAAATAAATCTAATTTTACTAAACACAAAATTACCATAAATTATTTACTAAAAAATCATTAATTTACATTTATGGAACCAGCCATGAATTCTACAAGTTCGTTTCAATTACAGCTGTTGTTAAGATAGCCGAAACTCCCTTCCATTTCTTTTCCAAATCACAATTAAGTCCTGAAAGTGTTATACACTAGATATATTTTATTATTCATCGTTCTTGCCCTCGATACGAAATTAAATCGAATCGATCATTCCTTACACATATAGACGTATAAATGTGGCGCATAGTACTCGATGGGTAATTTACTTTATCGATTTGTTAAAAATAGGTTGTATGCAACGTTGTTCTTGCAATAAAGCTTTCACATGCTCTACAATCGAATGACATTATTTCATGAATTTCAGATAAGTTGCATCAATACTTTGAAATGGATGATGACATTAGATACATTAACATTAGGATTCTTTTGGTATCTATCTTTTATTATCTATTATATATTTTTTATAGATTTTCGACGGCATTTAAAAATTGACACGAAAAATTTTATTTACTACCTGATCGGAACACGATCTTCACTGAAAAGATTCGACGAGGAACAAAGCGGGTTTATCTTTGTTCTTATTTATAATTTGAAACACAATATGGAAGAAGTTTCTGGACAGCAGATAATTTTAATATAATTTATTGGTTAGATCGAATGAGAACCCTACTTTTCAATGTGAAGCAGTAAATCTAGGTGGAGGTTAAATTCTACGGTGATGTTTGCGAATTTATTTGGGCAGGAATCGCGGTCATGTTGGGAGGACGTTGCGTTGGCAATAAAACATGTACGTCTACAATTTATTTATGCTCGTCGGTTATGACATTATCATAATGCGAATGTAATAAAATGAACGCAAATATATTCAGTAACCATAACATTATTTTACGGGCTGCCCTGAACTTATACGGTGATACTAAACGTTTTTTTTTATATTTCGGCCTCTTTTAGATGTAAGGCTAAAAGTGTATGCCGCAAATATTATCTTGAACATCTCTATTTCCTTGATTACTTGATTGTTATGCTCCCATAAAGTGTGATTTCGTGATGTCTCAGAAGTGTCTGTAAATGTAGAATATTAGGGTTGGGTGCGCCGCCGTCGGGCTTCCGTCCACCTTCGCGCGCCGCCCTAAGGACAAATGTCTCGTAAAAATTTATTAAACCCATCGGAGTGAAAATGATTATGGGACAAGGGTACATAAAAAGTGCTCTATATTCGCGAAGTAGCCTGCGTGTTTCGAAAACGTAGGTCGTTTCTATTATCGGACCGCCGTCACGATATTCGAATAGAATAAAGATTGAAAAAGATAAGAGGGTGCGTGGACGGAAACGTTGGCGATCGGAGGTTGTCATCGGTGCCGGTTGTGGAAGGTTACGCGAGGGGCGGGCGCGGCGGCGGCGACGGCGGCGCGCGGAGGGCGCCGTGCGCAGCGAGATGCGCGCGACGGTGGCAGCGGCGGCGCTGGCGTCGTGACGCAGTGTGACGTCAGTGCGCCGTCGACTCGATACGCGCCGGCCCCATCGTCAGTCGCCGCCCGAGCCAGGCCGCCGAACGTCGCGCAGTCGCGCCTCCTCCACCCGTGCACTCTCATACCGGGTTTTAGTTTCGTACCACGATGACATAGCCCCAGTGCCGTGCGACGGGACGACGTGAAAGCGCACATATTTTTAAGTTTTTTCATTGGAACGAGGAAACCGTAACGGTCACCGTTGTTGCAGAACTAGCTACGACCACCCGCTCAGTCGAGGATCAGAGACGAGACCGAGAGGCGGTTCACACTTTTAATCCGCCTTTCCAATAAAGACTAGCGAAAATGGGCGAGGTGAGTGCAGTGTCGCTTGCTGTAGTGCTTGTATTAGGCCTTTGTAATAGCGAGCCCTACTGGGCGGCCCGGTGCCTTCGTGAAGACGTGAGTGCATGCCATTGATAGTGCGGAAGGGGTCATCGAAAGTCGAGTTCATCGAAATACTCCCAACTAGCCTCCTTTGTGAAGTGCCTGCAGTCCTTCCAGCATGTCTCCAGTATCGTCTCAAAGGAATCCATTAGCACGTTTTAAAGCCTTTGTTCTACTATCACTCTTAGTCCTCAAGTAGCCTGCGCACTCATTATTCTCAATTCAAACTGCTTGTTTTACATCTTTTACCCCTTCTGTAGATGTTTGATTTCTTTTTTTTTTTATTTCTTTTTGTCGTCTTTTATTGATTCCTCATTCAAAATGCTGGAATTATACATAGCAGTTGTAGCGTTTGTGCAATAGTTGTAGTTGTTTTATGTGTGTAATTGACATGGAGCAGAAAGGGAGCAATGTGTCGGAGACGGCGCCGGCTGGTTGCGTAACTGTTCGTATCGATCTGTGCGGCGAGTGAGACACTTCGCTCTGTGGTCTCATGTGCCGCTGAAACACTTCCTAGACACTCCAATTAGAAAGACAAGACTTAAAGATAAAAATCCGGCAGCTATTAAAGCGAATATTCAGATAAAAAGATTCATTTCAAAGAAATTTATTTTGCTCCACTTTTTCATACAAAGAAGTGATTCGGCGTAGAAAGTTAGGGCAGGGCACTCCTCTTATTGATCAAGAAATCTCAATGAAATGAAATTTTGCTCTCTCACAACTGTAATACTCTTTTAATTGTCTAACAATATAACTTTAAGCTGGCGCATAAACTGTGAAGTCACAATACGGTCAAATATTTTGAGAGATTTTTTAAATAATCAAACTGAAATCAGTTAGTATTAAAATACAAATTCTAACTATCCTAGACTTCAGTCATTGAACATAATGATACGGAAGATTCCATAGTCGTTTGAGTAGGATGATTGGTTTCGGCCGGGCATTAGAATAAGTGTTCTCCTTCCAAGGTGTCCTGAAGGAAGTGGCTAAACAGGTTGCCGGGAGGCGGCCGTGCTTCGGACACGAGAACTATAGCACCGAAGGTTTATTAGAAAATTGCCTCGTCATTATGTCATTTAAATCGCATAGAGTGCCGTCGCTCTATTGGAGTATTTCCTTTATCCTTTATGACGATAGCGCGCACGCATCAATTAGGCTGCTAGACATGGCCCTTGAGATTAAAAATTCAAAAGCCCTCAGGGTTACATGAATGTTACATAAGCGCGACGGAAATTTAAAAAAGCTCAAATTCTCATTCTCATCTCAAATTTGATTTTTTTTAAATATCAAATCTTAGAACAACCCTATAAGATGAATCCTCTAAAACCAATCAAAATGTATTAATGTAGTATATTTGCAAAGATACAAAAAAGAACGAGAACGAAGTACAAAAAAGGTTGTAGTTCTAGTTTTGTGAACAATGAAAACTTATATAAGTCCATTGTGGGTATTGATAGTATCTATTGCTATGAACTATGGTTAATGCAAATGCGATTTTCCTAAAGTGATAATTCGTTCCAAGTAATTGCCGAAGTCCATTGTAGAATTACTACCCTGATGAATATATGCATTCGTTCACGTAATAGTATGGGTAACGCTAACTAATTAATATAGAATTGGAACGCTTATCTACGGATTCGTATGTTATCGGATTTTTATTTCTAGTGAGTTCGTTCAAGTATATCTTTAGCCAAATGTGTCAAATATCTTTTTCACTTATATTTTTATAATTCTAATTTCTTAATGGTCTTTAATAAGTTTATGGAGTTATATAAATAGGCCGAGAATCATAAAACAGAGTTTAAAATTGTATCGACAAACCCAATCTTTACTTTTTAATCAAAACGCAAGTACGAAAAAATATCTATAACTGAGAAAAGCCTTTGGAAAGTCGACTAATATATGCGTTCCATAATAATTGACGGCATCTAATAGTTTCCACGGCATGTAACAATACAGTTACCAAAGAAGCTTTTTAAAGAAAAATGGCTGCTTCCTAAGTGCCATGCCCATGCAAAACGTACTCGTATCCTAAATCTAAACAGCATAGTTGAAACACGTCAAGGATTTGCTAATTGAATCCTGATCTGTGACGCTAACATTGACCGAATCGTATCGAGGTTAGAGCAATCAGCATAACTAGCATTATCCCTGCATAGCTCAATTGTTCCGCATCATGTGATGGGATAGCTTGGGAATAAATATGAACAGTTGGTAATAACTATACATTGTCATTGAACGTACATAATCGGTTATAGGAAAAATAATGTGCGTTACTTATTTATCCTCGAAATTGGTACGATATGAGTGCGGTCCTATTGGGTGTTATAAGTCAGTTACTAACTCTTAAATAGATATATAATCTAGTCAAAGGCAGTTACATCAATTGGTGAGCTGTAAGTTTTGAGATGAAGAGTCGTCTCTCACTAGTTAATGTGATCCGAAAAATACAACTATTATTGGCATTTCTGTCTAAAGTTGTAGTTCATTTTACTTGAACTACAGAATTCTATAGATTCTTTAAAATTAACATTTTTTTATGTCCATTCATCCAACAGCCTATTGAGGCCCACTGCTGGACATAGGACACTTCCAAGAGGATATAAGAAGTAGGATGTTTTTCCAATAGTCACCGTGCCTGTAGACCGTAAAAGTTGATACACAGGTAGACACTGCTACCCATTTCCTGATTTTTTAAAAACAAACTATAATGATACAAGAGACACATAAAATAGCTATTTATTCAATTTTTAGGAAATTAAAAAAAAATGTATCCCAAAATTCAGATAAAACCTTTAGAGGTCATATTTCTTACAAATCAGAGTAACTACAAAACTACGTTCGTTACTTAAAACTCGAAAGTATATGGATCATCAAAGTAGAATTGGAGCAAAATTTACTACAAAATAATCTAATCAAATATAACTTTTACTACGCCCTATATCACAAGCGTCCTATATTAAATCTGTTAGCTGCATTTACGCTGTATTGTAACTCGAATTTAACAAATAACAAGAGAAACTTGCAAAAAATATTAATTTTCATTTCCCTAATTCAGTATATTCAATTAAATAAATAATTATAAATACAGAAAGTAATAAAGCGATTACAAATAAAATTAAATAAAAAGAAATGATTGTGTATCTAATGCAAGCGGTGACAGACCTAGTTTTGGTAATTTTTCCTGTATTTTAAGCAGTCTGTTATTTTGTTCTTACAATAATTTATTTAATTTAATGTTTTTTGTTCTAAAAATAGCATGAAAAAGTAACATAAACGTGTTATTCTATATACATTGTCTATTGGTCATAAACTTTCTTTAGTTATCCCATATTGTGATGATAAAAAAATCGTCCATTCCTCTTTTTTCTATACACACATTCACAATCCAATGAAACCTCATTTGTTAAAATCCGTCGAGGCTTTTGGGTTATAGATCGTGATAAAGAAATGGACATACATACTCTCGAAAAAAATTACCGTCCTTCTGACGCAATCAGATATAATATGGTTCCCTTACACTCAGTAGACATTTTCCCGTTTTATCTAGCCCTTTGAAATATTGAATTGAAATGAAGGACACGTATCTAATAATATGTCACAACACCGTCAAAGAATCATGACCAATGCTACAGCCGTTCACAGAATTAGACTACATGCCTTGGACGACGGTGAAGAAATTCTATAACGAGTTTCATGTTTTGCAGTCATCTTATTTCAAATTATTTGAATTATGTCTGTTTTTTTTTTGGTTAAAGATATTTAAATGACACCAATATCTATTTTATTTTTAATTATTCTTAAAATTCCAATCTTTATCTTTTCATACTTTTCCAAATATAGGGTTAAATTGATTCGTATTCAGGTTTAATTTAGTAAGGACTCGAAATCTAGATTTAAAAAGGACTTTAGGAAGGAGTAAAACTCTTCATACAACTTAAACCACCATATACAAAGACCTTGTAAAATACGATATAACATTTGTTTATCATACGTTACTGCAATGTTCGGTAAAAATAAATGCTGACGTCCTGCACCGATTAAATAATAGTTCAGAGCTGTAAACAACTTTATAGCAGAACCTTTTTAATTTCACGCTATCTAAAACACCTTTCGCTTATCGACATATTTAAAAGGTAATAAACCACTAATTTATATAAACAAATTTGTTTTGGGATAACAATATAACAACAATTATGAGATACTTGACCGCGTATCGCTAAAGAGTTCAACAACACTCAATAAAATCATGTTTTAAAATTCCCAACATACTTTGAATTCTAGAAGTCGTAAAATATTATTATGAACATGCGTGGGTACAATGATTCGTTTGAAACATTATAAAATATTGAACGAGATATCTGTTATCAAATAAATGTAGAGTATATGGAACATGCTCTCTACTTCATTCTAACTTTGAGAGAAAAAGAGGATTTTTGCATTCTAGTTCACTGTAAAGAATCCGTTAATCACCATTTCAACATTTCCATCCAACAATATTTCTTGATAGGCAAAGATTTTATAAACAAATGAGACTTCGTACTAATTGAAACATAGAACCAAATCAGGGTATAAATACCATAACTTCGTCGCCTATAAATTTCTCCGTGCTAAGTGCCAATAAAGGTATAGAAACAAGTATAATGTGAGCATATCAACAAAGGCACGTGTAGCGAACTTCTAATAATATTTTGGCATCGGTCGCATCTAATTGCCCGACAAGATTCACGCAACAGTTTCGCGACGCGGCGTTCGTTAAAAATAATTGTCTCATTCACATGCCACGAAACTACTACGATAGTAACCACAAATTTTCGGTATAAAGCAGTTCTCTACGGCCGTGGCAATGAATCGGCAATCGTTAATGTATGGACCAAGTCCAGTTTTATCATGTTTTCATTATCTAATTTCTTTATTATCGCTATTTGATTGCATCTTTGTCTCCTCACGAATTGGCAGGACTATATCAGATGCGATTACAATTGAAGCAAATGCTATACTTACTTTATAAGACCAACAATATGTTATTCAAAGATATCGCTCCCTACTTATGACGAAATGTGTTCCTTTCTTCTCGCACCCTTCCATCTAAGTTTAAATTGAATACTGTTCAAGTAACACAAATGGTAAGTTTTGGTCTCGTTAAAACCAGTTTCAATTTTCTACCAGATTCCTGTTTAACCTTTATAGAGATTATAGAATGCGGTCGACGGGGTCCGGGGGTGGCAACCTTGTCTTTTAGCTATTTATGTCGAGGGTAGCGAGAGGCAAGTGGGGGTTGGGCCGCAGTGCGCATGCGTTCGGAGGGCCGCTTATGTAACGAGGACAGCACGTCTTCGTTCGCAAACGTGCACCATTGTAGGAATGATTTGGAGATATAAGTATTTCATATCTGTACAATTGTAACTTAATTTTTTAACTCAGGCCATGATGTTAATTAATTCGTTCGCCCTACAAAGAATTAAATGTCCACTTCATGAAGTAGCGTGGGGTATGCCACCAACTTTATCTATTTCTGAAAAACAATAGGTTAAAAAAGTGGGTCGACGACAATCTATTATTAACACTGCATCCCGCAATCCATTGGTCCATTTCTGGCAGTAACCTTCATGGGAATTTAGGGCGTGGTTTAATGAGGTCCACTATGGAAACGTTCATCAATTATCGACGGCGACGGCCGAGTTGTTTACAGCATCACGGACGCATTTAGACTCGGTAATATTATGCCTGCCTTGCACACAATAATCGTTATTAACTTCAAATAGTTTTATGTCGGCCGACGACGTAAAACTATGAACGCGAATTATGTGGCATAACATCTGGTTGACCGTAATTTCCTCAGTGACGTTTGCGCAGTCGATTTAAATGTAGAGGGCAGCAATGAATGGGGGCACGTTGTGCATGGAGGTACGGTGTCCTTACACCGCGCTCAGGTTCGCACATGCAACTAGTTCAGATCAATTGAGTGCCATTGAGCCGGCGATCCCAGCAGGACTATAGAGCACACTCAAGGTTACGCCGCACGGACACGCTCCCGTTGCTGTGTGCTCTCCGCCACACAATTGCCTTTTTGTAGTTTGTCACGTTCGGTTCTGCTTAACGTAGTATTAATTTGCTCGATGTATTGTATGCATGGTACTGTAACTATGCTAAGATTTATTTGACTGATGATGCCCTGTTTTGAACATTTTGAATTGTACATATTGTTTTTCTGTTACTTACCGATTTTTCTACCATTAAAACATCTGTTTGCCCCATGCTACAGTTAGAAAGCAAGAATTGTGTTCACTGACGGAAGGAATAAAGGTGTCTGAATAATACAATATTTATTATCAAATGCCGCGTCTAATTCAGACATTTTTGCACTTTTTGTACGTGTAATTAACGCACGATTCTAATGAGTATAGTTATTAACAAATCATCAGAAACGTGCGTTATTATACCTGTCATCCTCACTCTCATCTAGTTACCACAGAGTGCATGGCCCGTAGGGCCGCCTTGTAGAATGTGTCTAGCCCCTAGTTATGTTTGCAGCATGGCCGTTCCGACTCGTACCGCGTCGCCACCATCGCCCCCATTAAGGACGATAATAGAACTGCCGATGGACAGTACAAGGTTTTTAATTTACATTACCATCTCATTTATACATTTTTCAGTGACGAACGACGCGGCCCGTCGCTGTGACAGGTTGCGTTCCATAGTCATTACTGTAATGCATGCTTTGATTTTTATTACGTAATTCTGCATTGTTATTCTGTTTCCTTTTATATTTTACCATTTAATTAAATATATTGTTGATTTTGTTTCATAGCACATATATTTGTTATTGATGTGAGCTCTTATGAAGATGAAATAAATAATTATTGTGCTATACGAGGGCCGTTTCTGACTTTACATTATGATTTTAATCGACATACTTTAAAACTTACACAGACACGCCGGAAACCCCCAGCGAAAAAGCGAAAACCAGGAGATTTAGATGATCTGAAACAGGAATTGGACATCGACTACCACAAAATCACTCCGGAAGAATTATACCAAAGATTTCAGACACATCCCGAAAATGTAAGTATACCAAGATCAAAAAAGTCATTAATGTATGATTATCCTCTGAACAACGAATTAAAAAATATTATTATTTGTTACAGGGCCTTAGTCATGCAAAAGCAAAAGAGAATCTCGAAAGAGATGGTCCAAACGCACTTACGCCACCAAAACAGACGCCCGAATGGGTAAAGTTTTGTAAAAATCTGTTCGGTGGTTTCGCGTTATTACTGTGGATTGGTGCTATACTATGCTTTATTGCCTACGGAATTCAGGTATGGAATGGGACATACAACGTGTTATGTACATGTACATGTTGATGATAAGAATATGAAATGCACAAAACTTAATAAAAAATATAATTCGATAATCTTTTTTCCAGGCGAGTACTGTTGAAGAACCGGCGGATGACAACCTGTATCTTGGCATTGTATTGGCGGCTGTGGTGATCGTAACGGGTATTTTCTCCTACTACCAGGAAAGCAAGTCTTCAAAGATTATGGAATCCTTCAAGAACATGGTTCCTCAGTTCGCAACTGTTATTCGTGAAGGTGAAAAGTTGACTCTGCGAGCTGAAGATCTTGTACTTGGTGATATTGTTGAAGTTAGTATATTTATTATATAATCTATTCTTAGATCATTTATTTAAAAGTAAAGGACGTTCTGACTAATGGTGTGTATTTCAGGTGAAGTTTGGTGACCGTATTCCAGCTGATATTCGTATCATTGAGGCGCGTGGTTTCAAAGTGGACAACTCCAGTTTAACTGGTGAATCCGAACCCCAGTCCCGTGGACCCGAGTTTACTAATGAGAATCCCCTTGAGACCAAGAACTTGGCTTTCTTTTCTACCAATGCCGTTGAAGGTACCGCCAAGGGAATCGTTATTTGCTGCGGAGATAACACCGTAAGTATTCTTTCACTTATTATAATTGATTCATGTGTTTGCATCGATATAATGTTTTATTATATCTACTTATATTCTTCTACAGGTAATGGGACGTATCGCTGGATTAGCTTCTGGATTGGACACTGGTGAAACTCCCATCGCTAAGGAAATCCACCATTTCATTCACTTAATTACTGGTGTAGCCGTGTTCCTCGGAGTTACTTTCTTCATCATCGCCTTCATCCTCGGCTACCATTGGTTGGATGCCGTCATTTTCTTAATTGGTAATGATTTTTTTGTTTATACTTTATTGTCTACATCCGAAGATTCGCAACGAACAAAGGTTCTAATGTCTTATGTTTTTAGGTATCATCGTAGCTAACGTACCTGAAGGTTTACTGGCTACTGTAACTGTATGTCTGACTCTCACTGCCAAACGAATGGCCTCTAAAAACTGCCTGGTTAAGAATTTGGAGGCTGTAGAGACCCTCGGATCTACCTCTACTATTTGCTCGGACAAGACTGGAACGCTCACCCAGAACAGGATGACGGTAGCGCACATGTGGTTCGACAATCAGATTATTGAAGCCGATACTACTGAGGACCAATCTGGTGTTCAATATGGTAATTGCTATTTTTCTACAGAAATATTTTACTTATTCTCTTAAATTTGTTCTGATAAATTCGTTTCTCGTCGTGTATTTCGTTAGTATGTATTTTTTATTTCTTTTTATAGATCGTACCAGCCCTGGATTCAAGGCTCTCGCTAAGATTGCAACTCTCTGCAACCGCGCTGAATTCAAGGGTGGTCAGGATGGCGTACCAATTCTGAAGAAGGAAGTTGCTGGCGATGCCTCTGAGGCTGCGTTACTGAAGTGCATGGAATTGGCTCTCGGTGATGTAATGTCTATCAGGAAGCGCAACAAGAAAGTGTGCGAGATTCCGTTCAACTCTACCAACAAGTACCAGGTGTCCGTCCATGAAAGTGATGATCCCAGCGATCCTCGCCATCTGCTCGTGATGAAGGGTGCTCCTGAAAGGATTCTGGAACGTTCTAGCACTATCTTCATCGGTGGAAAGGAAAAGGTAGGACTTTGTACTACATTCATTGCATGGATTTGGAATTATCAACAGTTTGATATTAATATGTCTCTTCCTCATCAGGTCTTGGATGAGGAAATGAAGGAAGCATTCAACAATGCCTACTTGGAACTCGGTGGTCTCGGTGAACGTGTGCTCGGCTTCTGCGACCTGCAACTCCCCTCGGACAAGTACCCAATCGGATACAAATTCAACACTGATGACCCCAACTTCCCATTGGACAACCTTCGCTTCGTCGGCCTGATGAGTATGATTGATCCCCCTCGTGCTGCTGTGCCTGACGCCGTCGCTAAGTGCCGATCTGCTGGTATTAAGGTATGACCATGTTATAGAATATGACCACGGCCAAATAT
>MOOZ01000334.1:122212-132657 GCA_002930495.1 Cecropterus lyciades
GAGCGTAATAGATTCAAATATATTTTTATAGTATATATATATTGCTATTTATGTAGTATATTTATATAGGTATTATTTTCTATGGAGGCACTTGCCGACCGCTAGCCGGTCACTTCGCTTTCCGCACCACACACAACATAACTTGCTTTACTCAGCCCTCTTCTTTTCTTTACTCTTCTGAGGTTAGCCTTACTGTATATACCTGGTTAGTTTTAGCCTTCTTCGTTATTATACCTTGGTGGATGCATGAATGGCGTACCGTATAAGTATATATATGCCACTAGCTTGAAACTCCGCTGTGTGTCGATGCCGCGAAAATGATCTTGCTGTTGGTTTTAATAAATCTAAATTATTTTGTGTTAAAGAAAATTGTATCGAGCCAATGAACATTGTTTATTATTTGTTTGAGTATTACATCAAAGTAATTTAAATGTTACATGAAAAAGCAAAATTAAGAATATAAGTTGATCTCTCCGTAGTGAGAGTTCTTAAATTACGGAGAAAAATTTAATAATCAATATCTATTATGGTATTAAGCGCGGTATTGGTATAAATTGTTCTGTTGTTTTTTATTAGTTATTTCTTGTAATTACGTACCTGTACATGCTAGACTTTGATTAGTACTCAGTTTTGTTATTAATGGACAGAGGCTTGCATACGAATTCCATCGGTTATTTTTTTGAAAGTTCATTAACTTTTGGAAAATCGTTATGTTAATATAAAATAAAATATCAAAAAAAAAATTAATAATCCATAATACATAGTTTTCGCTGCATCGATAAAATTTTTAATATGACGTTTAAAAATAAATTTACAAAATGTGATTCACAGTATCCATATTTATTTAACTAAAATAAATAAATCTCTTCAAAATAAAAGTCTGTCATATTAAAACACGCTACTTTCCCTTATAATTCTAACCAAGCTTATAACACTGCTTCTTAGCGAATAGAATATATATAAGAAAATAGTTACAATAATAACTTGAATTAGCGAAACCTTATATCCTCGAGTAATCTTATATACACTTTGACCTAGGGTTTTGACTCAATGTAAACCTGCCTTTATGTAACATTGTATAATGGATCTTAAAACTATTAATATTATTATTATTCAACTCTCGTGGAATTCAATGGAGTTCTTATGCAATTTTTTTATAGACAAGACATTTCAGTTCGTCTTTAGTACACTGTACTTTACATTCAGTCATAACCCTTACAATATTAGATGAATCCCCAATCAGCAAATGCAAATATAAACTTTAATTTTTCTTATTAGAAGTAATAAAAATTCTATTAAATTTGCAACAGGTATACAAAATTCAGTTTAAAAAGCACGTCTACCCAGAATCCCCTAATCAGGGCCAGCTTTAGGATGATTACGTCGAGGGTAAAATTAATTAATGTCGACAGGTAAAATTTACCTTTGAATTATGAAGCACCTGCTTAACCTAATTAACCTGGAAACTGTTGTTTGCAAAGTAAAAATGTTATAATTAACTTATTTTAAATAATTACGCTTCAGTGGAGCGTTTTGATGTTTTAATTATCTAGAGCTGGCCCTAAAGTTGCTCGAGGATAATATAAAGGTTCATTCTCACTATGGTCTAGTCGTGGTTCGCTCACTTTGGTCAAATATTCGTCGAACATCACAAACTAGAGTGATTAGTTAATTGCCTTTATTATTTAATGGTAAATTTTTGTCATCCGCTAAGTTATAGCCAGTAGTGCCAAAATACAAAATGTTACCATCATAAATCAATAAAAAAGGTAAATATTACACATATAAGTACAAAGAATATATTTGATTATATTACAATACAAAATTGAGTATTGTTGGCGGTAGCAATTTGTATTTGTAAAGCTTGGACTGGGATGAAGTATATGAGAATAAAAGTGTATCAATTAAGCGTTCACCGATTTGGGTATGTGTCCAGCTACTTATTTGCATCAAACTTTTTAATACATGAGCGACACGCGACTAGTCATTGGTGTGGTAGTCATATACCGTCTTATACGTGACAAATCATAAATCTGAGTGTTGGGTGTTGTCAGGCTTATCTCTATGGCTTACGGCCAAATCGGCATGATCCAAGCCGCCGCCGGCTTCTTCGTGTACTTCGTGATCATGGCTGAGAACGGATTCCTCCCGCTCCATCTGTTCGGTATCAGGAAGCAATGGGACTCGAAGGCGATTAACGATTTGACCGACTCCTACGGACAAGAATGGGTATGTATACATACAAACAACTAATCTAATACTGTTTCACGTCTCAAAGGTCAGGGCGTTTGAGATAGTGTCTACTTTCACACACACACACACACACACACTTTCACACCGTGTCAAGGTCAAAAATATTTCTGGACTTAAATTTCTTTTATCCCATATTTTTTACTTTATATCTGATTCTGAATTTTCTTCCTCTATCTTGATACATAATGTAGTGTGAAACACTTTTTGCAATAATTATATGAATATATTATTATCAAATGTTTCAAAACCCTTACCCTTTAAAAGAAACAAATTCTTTTTCCCTTATTATTTTCTTACTACTCAAAAAGTGTTGCTCTGAGAGGTATGTGATAATTCACGAACTCTACCATTACCCATGTCATAATATTTGCACAGTCTTACCACTTGTGATTCATGAGTGTTTCTCGTCCATTTCCAGACTTACCGTGACCGCAAGGCTCTCGAATACACCTGCCACACCGCGTTCTTCGTCTCCATCGTCGTAGTGCAATGGGCCGACTTGATCATCTGCAAGACCCGTCGTAACTCCATCATCCACCAGGGCATGCGCAACTGGGCTCTCAACTTTGGATTGGTGTTCGAAACCGCGCTCGCTGCGTTCCTCTCCTACACCCCCGGCATGGACAAGGGTCTCAGGATGTACCCTCTAAAGTGAGATATAATTCGGAGCAAAACTTAATGATTTTTAGTATTTTATTGGTATGAATTCAATTATTGATCCTTTCCATGGTCTGTTATATTACGGACAAATGAGAATGATTCTGAATGCTTCATTGAATCCGTCGCGCGTCAGTAAAAAAGTGCATAAAAACCTAGAATCATGGACCGCGGGAAGCCGCCACAGCGTGTACTAATGACGTTACGTTTGCAGGTTCGTTTGGTGGCTGCCCGCCATTCCCTTCATGCTGTCGATCTTCATCTACGACGAGATCCGACGCTTCTACCTGCGCCGCAACCCCGGCGGCTGGCTCGAGCAGGAGACGTACTACTAAGCTGCACCGACCACAGTCCACACCGTCGCGTCGTGCATCAGTTAGTTACTGCGTACAGTTCATTTGTGTTCTTATATCAGACTGACAGAGGTCGCGGTGCCGTTCCGGTATATGTGTAATCGCTGTCGTGTACGCTTCTCACCGCTTGTTACCGCATGCTCCGCACGGGGCTCCCGTATGTACCTGCCGAGTGTACTGTATGTTCGTGTTCGCCGCGAGCGTGACCGGCGCGGCCGCGGGGCCGTCCGCGCACACTTCACTATCATCGTTTTAAATGAACTATGTATGTATATATGCACAGTGGCGTATGGAGTTTGACACGTGTGATGATTAAAAATATTATACACATGTTATTATTTAAATGAAATCGTGAATCATGTTATTTTTGTATTGAGATCGTTTAACCGGTTACTCGAGTGTCCGCGCTGCGACCGCGCCCGCTCCGCACGGTCACGACATTACGCGCAAGCGGCCGCCGACTCGGAATTCATGTTACGGTAGTTCGCCATCAGTTACACTAATGACATTATAAGATAGAATTTAATAATAATACTAATAAAATTGTTTTTCACATACTTATATGATAAGTAATAAAATATCGTTTAGCGGTAGATGATCGTTCGTGGAACCGCGTGGGCGAAGCGAGACGCCCGCCGCGCTCCGTGCTCGGCGGCCAACGAAAAGCATTTGTTATAATATTACAGTTAAGAAGCCATTATTATTATAATTTAAGTGAATTAGATTAAGTTGAATTTTTCGAGTGAATAAAGTTTAGTTGACGATTCGATCGGGTGCATGGTGTATGAGAGGTCGATGTGGAGTGCCTGAGTCTTAGCGTACTACCGCTTACTGTTAGGTAGGTAGTTGAAATTTCGATGCCGATTTTCAATCGTAAAGTAGATAAATAAAGCATACACAGTCGCGATCGCCGGAGAGCGCGACCCGGACACGTGCAGCCGGCGGCCCCGGCCGGCCCCGGCCGACGCCCGCCCGGCCGCCCGCCCGGCCGCCCGGGACGCGACGCTTTTCCTTTTCTAATTATCGGATCATTAGAGGATTTCGTCAACTTTATAAAATAGGCTGCTCACGATAAATATGTAAGATTTTATTTCTTAATTAAAGGATAATAACAAAAGTAGGGATGCGTAATTAGAGATTTTTAAAAATTATACAGTTACGATATGGAGGCGGCGGCGCGGGCGAGCTTCGGCCGCGCCGCCGCCTCGCGCGAGTAAACTATAACATTATAGCGGATAAATCTAAATTATATGAAATGTTTATAGATTTAAATGATGTTCGTTTCTTTAGAGTGACTCTGTGCTTGTTTAATGACGTATTACGTCTCGCTGACTGGTCGTCCGATCGTGAAAATGATGAGATGATCCCGTCTCCGTGAGCTATTCGTTTGATGTACACCGTAGAACTAACATTGTTTTGCGTTCGACAGTTCTTTACACCGATTCATTTTATAGTATTACTCTGTTGGCTAGGAGCGCTGTAAAAATGTAAGTGTTAATAAAAAAAACATTTTCAAAATATTAACCTATTGTTTTATTCATTAGATAGTTCCCGAAATTCCCATTTTATGTAAAAAAACACACACATTCAGGAATTAGTAATTAGATGCCATATACAAAGTAATTCAACAGATACCTTATATTTCATAAACAAATATGTACCATTCTACTAATGTATTAGACATTTATAATATATAGTATTATATGAATCACCGACTTATTATTATAATAAAATAAGTTTCAATGATAAAAAGTGATAATTACAAAGATAATACTTAAATAACAAATTATTTATAATAAAATATAAAACGTTATATAATTTTATTGAGATTAGTAATATCTATGTATTTATAAGTTTTAATTGTACGGGAAGTTAATATCCACTCATCTAAATTAAGTTTTCTCAAGAAATTTATGGAAGCTAATGAGTATACTCAAGTGGACCACATCGATATAACCACCGATTATAATAGATACTTCAATACTTCATCTGTACTAATATATAAAAATGAGATGGTATGTGTCTCTTTGTTACTCAATCACGCAAGAGCCAGGGGTCCGATTTATATTAAATTTTACATGGATATAGCTTATTTAACTGGTCAGTCTATAGGCTACTTTTGATTGCGATATTTTTCGCTATTTAAAGATCGCGACTATTATAGGGACGTCACTACAAAGAGAACGTTAAAAATAGTAAACTTGATAGCATGTGCGAGGATATCATTTAATTTTTTATCCGAAAGGTCCTTATCAGTTCTCATGTACCCAAGGGCGTAGCCAGGGTGTTCTATAGGGAGGGGCAGATCAAGAATATTGAGTGGGGGGACAGATTGAAACCAACATAGGTTCGTGATTTCAATGAGTATCTCACATTGGTAGTAGAGATAAAAATTACAATTAAAAGACAAGAAATAGTTATTATTTCAGGAGGACTGTCACATAATAAAAAAAAAATCTCATACAATGTCAAATTTTTGAAAAGTATAGATGCATTTTGTTATCTGTGACCGACCGCTCTTAAAGGGGGGGGGGCAGTTGCCCCCCTGCCCGTACTTGACTACGCCCATGCATGTACTTCCAATTATGTCACGTAGCGAAGCGAACTATAACATAATTATACTGTGTCTGTTCCAACAACGCCATCTAGCAGTTACTCAATGAGATGCTACGATTTATACCTACGTTTGAAACCAGCAACCCTTAGAACAAGAAACAAAATTGTATAATTCAGTATTTTGCTTGCGGAGGCTCCACCAACACAATTACTTGTGTCGTATTGTAAAAATAGCGCTAGGCTGATATAATCACGTTTTACTTTATAAGTTGTAGTAACTTGAATTGTATTAGAAGACTTTCCAAAATAAAATTGTTGGAATAATAAAACACACCGATAATGATATAACATTTATTTTTAATTTTTTACATCACTTTTGTCTCTTTGTATATACAGTGAATTGCATTGTCCCAACAGATTTAAAAAATAATTATGTTCCTATTATTTTCCAAAATTATTGTGTCACTACAACGAATTAGAAACAGAAAAAATGGCCGCAAATTAATAAAGTTAGGTTTAAAGGCGCTAAAGCCAAAACCGTAAAAACATTTTTAAATAAAAAAATAATAATACAACTAATTATTGAATTCTTCACAAAATAAGACAAAGGACAAAACAGAAGTATTTTACTACTCTTTTAGCCAGACTAGTATTATTACTAATGAACCGGGATAAAAGATACCAAACAAAATTCTTATTTAAACAATAAAATTCAATGAGCAAATAAATGGAACACTAATAGTATAAGAATTGAATCTACCTGAGATCTACATACTAGGAGCATTCTTATTTTTAGTTTAAATTAATGTTTTGGCTTATGTGGAGGATTTATCTTTTAAAAGATGTATGTTGCTGACTGTCTTTCAGTGCTTTTTCTCCTTACCGAAACACTGCGAAAAGGTCGTGGATAATTGACGTTCAAAAATAAATCTGTGAAAACTAGTACTTAAATAATATATTTTTGATTTTAACAATAGCTGAGGTTGGTCGCGGATATATAGGCATCAGTGGCCATGTTACTGTAGGTGGTCTACGTAATTATTAAAGAGAACATTGTTATTATTAGCATAGTATTGTTACACAATTTCATATACAACAGATGGCATATGGGGGCTAACAAGCTCCATATATATATATTTTTAGGATGTCCTGAGAATGTACTTTATTTTTTTAGTTAACATATTAAGCTATTACCGATGAGTTACACGAACATACGCGTATTTATTGCGAAAGTAACATTCTTAAAAAAATATGTAGATAATTATTACTTTTAACAGACGATAAAGTTAATTGAAAATAAGTAATAATTAAACGGCAACTAAGGTGTCACTATATCTTAAAAATAAATATACCTACATTAAAAACTACAAAGTATAAAAAACTTTTTTTCTATTATTTCCTTGTATGAATTTTTCTCAAGGTTGCGCAGAAGATCGCTTCTAAGATCACTTCTTGAGCGATAAAACTCTTTGTCTTTGTGAATTAAAAAGGTATTTTTAAAATAACTGTAACCGTTGCACTAATTAATTATATTGTATAATAAAAGTAAATAAAACGAGGTCGCCTCCTTATCCTGACCTACTTATCTGCGCTGCAGTGATACAGACCAAATGGAACAACTCTCGTCAAAAAAATTTGTTGCAATTAACGTGAATCCACTGCGATATCGTCCTACGATTTTTATTTTCGTTTTTATTTATAAAAGATCTGCTCATATAGTAGTGAGTTTGTATCTTGTAACATGAATTAATATTTATTTGGCAAAAATTCGTAAAAAAACTGTATTCAAAGAAAACTTTTCATTTGAATTGGCATTTCAAAGTGCACAAAACAAAAAATTCTAGGTTATAAGGTCGTGTCATAAGAAGTAATGAGTTTGGGTCAAGCAAACATTGCCCGCTCGCGACACAGTGACCCTGTTATAGATACCTATAACAATTTTTATTTCACACCATATATCACGCAAAGAATCATACTGGGGTAAAAAAGAAGAAATTCTCAATGTTAAGTATAAATTTGTAGCGTAAAAGTAATTAATACGTATAAGTACGTTATAATACGTAGTCATTTAAAAAAAAAGAAGTAGCTATTAATGTAGGCAGGTACTTGATGACCTTATAGGTAGAGTTTACAAACGTAGGACGATAATATTTTACCTCGTCGAAAAATGTTTATATCGTTAAAGAGTCTAATAATATATCATATCACATAAACAATCTCGGTGCCCCTGTCCATAGTTTGTATAAAACCTCACTGTGAGCCTCCACAACAAGCCTTACTTCAACATTTGAAATCCATATAAATAATTCCGTCAAGGGCTACGGTAGACTTCATTAAAACCATACCTAAATAACAAAACATTAAAAAATATTGATTTCGAGTCGACAAAATATATCTTTAAAATTCGGATTGTCGAGTATTTTGTTAAATTCTAATGGTGCAAATAGTCGCCATATTGGCCACTAGGATGCCATATTGGCCACTAGGATCTTGAATTCCTTAAAGCCGATTCACATAATAATAGCGTAAACATGCCATCTAGCGGCGTTATTTAGCTTACATAATTTTGATATTTTATACTAGATGGCGTTATAAAATTTTACCTCGCATTTCTGCATCACGCTATATACAAGTGATGGCATCTAGCGAACTGGCAGCTTTTAGGAGTATCTGCTTCTAAGTCTAATGTGTAATACCTTTTAGTTGATTATAACTACAAAAATATCTACCTACCTATAGTCACATTTTAACCGAGCGAAGCCGGGTTTTCATCTAGTATTATTGTAAAGCGAAAGTTTGTGAAAATATATGTGTGTTTGTTAATCTTTCACGCAAAAACTTATTCACTTCCGCGACGTGACCGAAGAGGACAAAGTTACGGGAATAAGCTAGTTTATCCAAAATTAGCAGTACCAGTAGTCGAAAGTACCTAATTAATGAATACTGAAACGCTGATCCATAAATTGTAGGCTTCATAAAAAAGGTAAGCGTGCTATGCATGCATCGTTATCATATATTTTGCTACATGAGACATAATTTGCATCGTTGAAATCAGTAGCCGAACTTAGCTTACCGAACGAATACCGATCGACATAACTCTCCGAATCAACAGCTGAAGTGTTAATGGACCGGCCATATCGCTTGAAGAACCAATAATTGATGGAGGAAGTAAGGCTTAGTAAGTAACTCGCAGCTACTCTTAAGCAAAAGAGCACCGATGACATAGACTGATGAAGATGACTGCGAGAAATCGTTGGATTCGGAGGGCACAGGATTGCATGGAGTGACGCTAATTAGGGGAAACCTATGTCTTCGTGGATTTATAAATGCTGATGAAGGGATAGATATTCATATCATCATCATATTTTAACTATCCGTTCTGATCCTTCAGCTCGCAAATATGTTACTCAACCCAGTGGTATGTATATACCTACATGCGTCACCTTTAACGTCAGTTTTGTATTTTAAGCAGACATCAAAGTGATTATAATCATTTAAGAACAAAATATTAATTGCATCTTAAAAATACTAACAAAATGTGAGGTATTTATTTGAGTAGGTAGGAAGATTCTTCTTTATTCTTCTTATATATATATATATAGGAGGCTTTATAAAATGTAACAAAGTACTATGACGACTCATTTTTTTTCCCGCAATATATCCTCATAGTTTGCTAATAATTTTGTTTTGTAAAAGAAATACGTTCTTCATTCGTGTCTGTATATTTGGAAATCTGTAAATTTTAAGTATTTACATTGACGATAACCTAAGGTGTAAAACACAAATTGAACAGGTAATTTGCAAATTGAATAAATTCTCATATGCTGTACATAAGTTATCGAAGATTGTTAATATCGACATGACTATCACCACGTATCTTATGCTTATGCTTATGTTGGGATTACATTAAGATATGGATTTTTTTTTTGGGTAACGCTGTAGGGGTAGAAAGCTTTTTTAAAGCACAAAAGAAGTGCATTAGATCGATATGCAAACTACGGTTAAACGAATCATGTAAGACCTACTTTCAGGAATTACATATTCTTACTCTCCCTTCGATATATATCCATGAAGTGGCCTTGCTAATTAAATCTGACATTGAGAACTATGAAAATTTCCAACTAATCAGTGTAAAAATACATTAAAAATGTTTACTCTAGGACTAAATTATTTCATAATAGTCAATCCACAATCTGGATTGACATATCTATGTCTATCCATGTCTATCCATGTATATATCATAAAATGAATAAGACGGGTTGGTTATTGGCATCTAAGGGTTACAATGTGCCAAAACCAACCCTTTGGCGCCACTGCTACAGCATTCCATTGAATCTCGGTCGTTTAACACTAACTTTTAACGCCGGTATGGAAAAAGCACTAGGAGATCATATAATCGATTTTTTTGGTTTACTAAGGTTGACTTTAGCATTGATTGAATTTTCGGAAAAATTAGGGCTGGACCACAGGATTCATAAAAATGAAAAAAGAGCTGACTGGGATTGGTTGATACGGTTTAAAGAACGAAACCAATCATATCTCGCTCAGAGCTCCAGAACGGTCATCAGGCTAAAGTCTAAAATAATATAGCATATCATCTTACTCACGTAGTAGGGGAGACCGAGG
>MOOZ01000334.1:134910-161564 GCA_002930495.1 Cecropterus lyciades
AGATTTGACAAAAAATGGCTTAACACGTTGTTTTACATTAAATGAACTATGCTTTGGTGATTTAATAGATTTTTTTGTAAATTTATTATCCAGTTCAATGAGCAATTTAAAGTCGCCTCAGCGATATAGGCCTAAAATTTAACAAAAAAAATATATTACTAAAGAAAAGAAGAAACAGCTAATGACTACTGCTGATTTGTAAGTGCCCAGTAGGCCTATACAAAACAAAGACATTTCATTACATTGCTACGTGTAGTTGGTTAACACTCCAGTTTTGAAAATTTAGGCTAAATGATTCACAGCATACAGTTGTGGGATGTAAGGAATATGTATCCACCTGGAATAAACTGATTTCAAGGTGTTATATGTGCACCATAATTGATATCGGATTTAGATTATCATTCTGTTTTAAATTTGATACACTTTCATTCTTATTTTTTATTATTCTACGATATCAATATCTTAATTATGAAGCGGATAGAATTAGCTACGGTTAAATGTAACTTTAACATAGTAATTCGTTTAAAAAACATTGTGTTTAGTAACAGTCTGCTTTCAGGCCATCCTTGTTTCAACTCACCTAGATACTTGTTTCAATTCACCTCGGTAAGAGGGGAGTTGAAACAAAGTCACCAGTTATCTTCAAATTGACTTTGACTAACCTAACCATATGTTAGTCAAATAAACAAGGTTCAGTTAAGTATAATATACTGTCCATGTTCTTACTTAAATACATACATTACATACTTAAAAAGTTATGGGACATAATGTAAAAATTGTTTCAACTCCCCTCGGTCTCCCCTATAAGTGTAACTAATGTTTGTTTTTTTTTTTTAATTTATATTGTGTTGGTTGTGTTATAAGTATGATTATTTAGTTGATTACAAAACAATTCCGAATATATATACCAATCTCAATAGACTTTAATTATTTTAAATATTTGTGTTAAAACAAAAAGTATGTCATCCTAAGCACTTTTCCCCTATTAATTCACATTTTCGCCACCCACAACCACCCACTTCCCACGCCGACCAAACTCACTTACGCACAACAGGAGACCAAAGGGTATTTGCTGTCTAAACAGGAAGTTGATCGGAGTTGCGAATGATAGAGAAAACTGTAAATTTACGTACTAACATTAGCATTTTATTTAATATATTTAGACTAATTTTTGCAATGTATGCAATTTAAATGAGTGTATTATATCATTGTGATTTTTTTAACCTATGTACGGATTATTGTCGATCATTTTACCCATTTTCATGCAATAAAAAAACATTTGATTTGTTTTAAATCTAAACTCCAGGTTCACGTAAGTCGGGATAGCGTAAGTAGCGAGGTATTACAGTATAAATCACGATGTTTTAAAAATATTAAACACACGATTACTTATTCACGTTGAATTCAACGCACCGAACATGACCGATCACAGCGCAAGAGCTCCCGAATGCGGTTTCAGTCGTAGTTTCGGCAGGTTTGCTGTCGAAACCGAAACCCTTATTTTGCCGAAACTCGACCGAAACCGAAACCGAACTTTCGGTCGCACAATAGGCAGAAGAGTTAACCTTTCAAAGGACAACAAGTTTTGCCAAAGAGAGTGGCATAAATGTTGTTCCAAACTTCACAATGCGGGTCTCGAGATAGCGGCGCATATATCTTTGGACTGTCGCTACATATTCCGAGAATAGCCTAAGGAAATCAGTAAGGGAAGCACCGGTGCGTTCCTCTATAGATCCCAAGAGGATTTCAGTGAGTAATAATAACCTGATCTCTCCCACTAAAAGGTCTTTTCAAGATATTCGATGATTCGTGTACTTTCGATAATTAGTGTTATAAGAAAAGGTGATATACAAACATTTAGATGCTTACATTTTTAACTATTTATTTAACTAATATTTTACCTTAGTAGTAGTGACAGTAGAACTTAAGTAACTGTAAATAGAATTTGATTTTTATTTAAAAAATCAATGACCCGGAATCATAATTCACCTATTCACCTACCATGTCCCACAAAAATAGTTTTGTTAATACTCTAATTACATTCAGTGCTCATAGGCCATAATTAGAGCGGGTCACTGGTCCGCCATTTTATTTACCTTACCTACTATATATCTAGTTCAGGTAAATAATGGTAAATACACGGAATTTTCTATCTTATACTAGGCTCTCGCCAGTGACGTTGGTTCTCATAAATGTGATCACACATTTTTGAAGTAAACTTTTCCTATATTAGTATCTCCATGTTTTAATTTTAATATACATTTGAAAATAAACTGGAAACTTTCGAAAATCAGTTGAATAATAGTTTTATGATAAGTTTCGGATTAAATTAAGGAATTAGTATGGGACTTAAGGACTGTTTCTTAATGTTTTTTTAAGAAACGTTTACGTGGGTAGGTAAAAAAATTTCAGCAATTTGTATGATGGTATCCAAAGTATCTAAATATGTGTAGAAAATAGAAAGTAGTAAGTACCTAGTTATTGACAAATCATAGACAGACAGAAGAATTTTATAATATTAGAGATATGTGTAGGTATGTGATGACCGGATAGGTTCAAAGACATTATTTATGTGAGCCACATCAAACGGCTATCGCGGCGACTCTGGGCCACTTGGCATTATTCCAGTGTACTGATTGTGTCGGTGCAAGTGGCACAGCGCCTCTATATAGGTAAGTGTGAGACACCCACAAATGTATAGAGAAGTATAAATCTATCATAGATCATACTGAAATCTTTAGTATTAATCAAGATCTTCAGATAACACTCACGAGCTTAAGATATGAATAAAAAACATAACGGATATGGTTGGTTTTGTGTAAAATATTTTTTTGAAATGTGAAAAACATACACATTTATGTAAATAGCATTCGTTTGTAGGTGAGTCAACAATCAACTGCTATTTCAACACGTCTATAAAAGTAGGTACTTTAATTTATACACGTGGAGACCATTAAACAGCGGTAATTGAGTGTCGTATTGCGTGGACTTATTCCCAAGGGCTTCAGGGAGGTCACGTGCCGCCCTCGGCCTTGACGACAGTATCCTATCGCTTCATTACTCTGATACACCTCTTTGTATAGGTATACCTGAGGGGTCCTTCGTCCTATAGCCGCTCGGAGAGCTCCACACGCCCCGCCGTGCCCCCGCCTCACCGCGCATGTGCGCCACTGACAGCCAGCGATCGTGCCAACATGTCCTAATTCTCCATTACGCTTTTATAAATTCGCTATAGACTTGGAAAAACAACGCTAATCTGATATTTAGGTTGAATACGGTGAAATGAAATAGATTAGTCGGAGTGTGACCACTCCGCGGAGCGATGATCGAGTGATTCAGAATGGTGGCCAACATCGGCGTGTTAAACCCTTCGAATGGTAAACATTATATCTGTTGTTCGGTGTTATTTGTATTGGAGTGAAACTACACAGTAATGTTTTACGCAGTAGAGGCTACAGCGTATATAAGTGCGGTAGCAGCGTTTGCTGTGGTCGTGTTGGTGGTGCTGCTGTTTCTGGGCAGACGATGGTGCTACTCCGCCGTGTTCGGGCGGAAGAGCTGCGATGATGACATCCTCACCGTAAACGCTGGCATCTCCGGGATTCCTCTCGACAATGCTCAGTTTGGTAAGTACAAATTTCTTATCAATTGCTAGAATTGTTTATAAAATATATGTTAATGAATATGTAGACGTGTAAACGTGAAATAAAATATACCTAAGTAAAATTGAGCGCTATATAGTTCGTAAAATCTACTATATTAGAAACTGTTTCCTAGTCTTGGTACCTATAGTAATTCCAAACATAGAACCTAGGTAGTTTTTAAACAAATATTTACAAATCCTTTAGCCTAGCTATTTTATTTATAAAAATAAGGATGTAGCGTTATTTCAATTACTTATAAATAAATTAACCACTCTTTTATTTCTATGTTGTTCAATGTTGGAAAAAGCTCATTAGTGTAATCAGATACATGGCACATACAAAAAGTTGTCTAAGCTAAAATGAAAATATTAAAAAGATCTCCATTACGCATTTTTATTACCAATCACAGAAAATAAATTTTACTACATATCATAATCATTTTTCAAAGACATTTTTGTTGTCGATTAGTTACTACAGGTACAATATCAAAATTCCGAATGTTTTTATAGGAGACGTTGTTAACATACAACCCTATGAAGTAAGATCAAAGGCATTTTAGTTTAGACAACCCTTAGCGTAGGTACATGAGCCTATTATATCGATTGACGTTGTCCGTACATCTGTGTTGTTATAGATGCTTTGTCGAAACCGATCCATTACCCCGAACGAATATTCACGTTCGAGACCTCCGACTCGGATGAGGAGCTGCGCTTGCGCATACAGCAGGTGAGACTTTAGTATTTCGTAGATCTCGGAAGGAAGTTTTATGGAAAATAGAAATAGACTTCAAGTACCGCAATTAATCTGTTTTTGTCTGATTATAATTTAATACTGACCCATTCTGTCCTCATCCTTCGAGCCGAATTTTATTGAATAATATTTAATAAAAGATATGATTCGAATACCTAATGTTTTGTTATTTATTTAATATTATTTTTTCATATGGAACGAATGAATAATAATATCGAATAAATATTATTACTTATATTAGATAATAAACAAACAATTAGCTTTGTATAGTACGCTGCTTTTTTTTTCGTTAATAATATACTTAAATTATAAAATGCAGGATCTTTTGACATTTATTCGGTGTAATAGACTGGCTTAATTAGATAATACGTTTATCATAATTAGTTTCATTCTAGATTTGGATTAAGATAGATATTTCTCACATATTTTACCATTATTTAACATTTACATATTTTTGTAAGTTTATTATGTATTTACAGATATTTATTCATCATCAACTTATTATTGACCCAATACATTTAAATTATGATGAGCTCTTCGTCGCCCATAATCCATGCAACAGCGAAGTGCTAATTGGATTGGATTTCAGATAACTACTGAGAGTCACGAATTTTTAAAGGAAGGGGGGTGGGGCTAAGAAGCTAATAGCATGGTAAAATAAGACTATTCTTATTTTATATATCTATGATATTAGCTATGAAGGAGCGTTTACTTAAATCTTAGTCTTCGGGAGTAGCAACGTGTATATTATCGACTTGAAATAGAACCCTTGTTCTATAATTATGAAGCTTACAGAACGTGGGCGGCAGTAGCCACTCACCATTAGGTGCATTCTCGCTTTTCCAATATAATAAAAAAAAGGTCCGAAATAAATAGTCTCTGAAATTTTCTTCAGAAGGCTGACCTTTGATCCTCCCCCCCTTATTTACACCCACGCTGTGAATTATCTAAAATTTCCCAGTAGAACGTAAAATTTTCTTTCACCTTAACGCAAGTGTTATCCGATATATGAGAAGTCCTCGCTCTGGAAGTTATATGTCCAACCTGTTACACGTAAGGCATACACTATATTAATGAGTGTTGCAACAGTGACAAAAAATGACATAAAATCATTAAAATGTTATTTGCTTTTATCGGTATTTTTTAAGAAATAAAAATTAGTTATTATTACCTGTGCCTTACCCATTGATTGTTTACCCGTGCCTTACCTATGATTCTTTAATAATGTGTTCGACCAGGGTTTGATTCAGAGTGGGGTACGCGTTCCCCTTAGCATTGACTTAATGGCGACGATTTAACAATTGGTGCAAATGCGAAAAAGTTTAAGAAAATTTGCTCATAGAATCGATTAAATTTGAGAGAAGAAATAAGCATACCAATTATTTATTCATTAATAACATCCATTATCCTTAGAGACTTTCTTTATTAAAAATAGTTTTTATATTTAGATAGCAAAGAAGTTCGGAGTTGTTTGGTAAATCTAATCGGGATACGTGTTTTATTAGTTAGCGAAACCCTGTGTTTGACGACAAATAGTTACAATAACAACCCTATTACAGGATAAGGAGGAAGTGGAATGTCATTACGAGGAGAAGAACGAGAACCAAACAGTCACGAAGGTGGACGTGGAAGTCGTGCAGAACGCGCTAAGGGAGACCAGTCTGCGGGAGACAAGGATCGACGATGTGGTGCCGCAGCGTGCGGAATATATACACACTCTGGAAGCCCAGAGCAGCGTTGATAGCGATGTACTTGCACATAACGTAAGTAATATTGTACGTTACCTGTTTATTACCTGAAAAACAATTGAAATCGATGTTTACTAGTGAAGACATACAGATGAAAAGATGCATTAATACCGTCTTCAGCGCAATAGCTTGGCGATCGGGCAGCCTGATTCACAAAGCTCTCTAATGTTTCCAGAAGACATCTTGACCATCACACTATATATAATATTCTATAGTATATCGGAGCTATGAGTGGCTGAAGGTATGTGTGAGTAACGTCTGTTACGTCCAAATTTGAAATAACCATTTTATTTCCTTGGTATTTTGGCCAGTCGGAAATACTGAACGGTAAATAAACATATATGACACCCAGAAGGATACGAAACAAAATTCATGCGCGATTCACCACAAAAGATCACTTTATTACTACATCAAGGTATACATCTTTAAGGGTAGAGTAATGTCGATAGTGATTTAAGAGTCAATATTTTTCAAAAACAATCATGCAGCAGGAAAGGACGGCCTGAAGCTATTATTATTATTATATACAAATGAAGTCCCTATAAGGGTGTAAGACGAACCAAGAACTGACCAATAGTTAACATCGTGATATGTATCTACGTACATCATCATGTTATATATAGATATCGTGTTATGATATAGAAGCTGAAAGTTTACAGTGATATAGACATCACATGGTAAGTTTTAATTTTTTCATGATATTCGACTAATATTGGTTGTACCAATGTGACCAGTATGTATGGGTGGTATATGACCAGGCCAATATAGTGGTAACAAGAAAATTGTTGAAAATTTTAAATAGTTTTCAGCAAACCTGCTACATTCGTAGCTGCTAGGCTACGCCTTATGGCACGATTTGCCGCGGTTGAATGTGGCAGTGGCTCCCGCTGTTCCGTTGTCGTGCGCGGGTGCTGATGAAAATCGCGCCGTGAGTTCTTAGCCTTCATAAGAATAATCCATTTCATGGGTCATTTAAGTATTCCCTATTAGACGAAGGCGCTGTACAAAAAAAAAACAAAAGATAAAACAACAAATAAGAAATGATAGATAATATTTATACGCAAAACAATTGAAATAAATTCGCCTAAGTCATTGTGATAATTACCCGCAATTCATCAAAGATGAGGCTAGTGCATTCTGATTCACGTTATTGAAGTTTTCACAACATCTGGCATATATACAAATTCAGAATTGAAACTGTCGTAGCACAGTCGCACCCCAAGCATGATCGACTCACCTGGCGGGAGATGTCCCTTGCCGAACCAAAATGCTCTAAATATACTGATACTGTTAAGATTTTGACTAACGTTTTTTTCTGTAGGATACTTCTCTGCTCTGTGGTGAAAGCGGGAACTCTCAAGAACGGGGTTCAGTGGAACTGACGTTGTTATACGATGCACCCGTCCGCAGCATGACAGTGCATGTGCTCCAAGCGCGAACGCTGCCCCAACGTACCCAGGGACAAATACTTCAGAGCCAGGTAACATTTTAGTTAAAAGTTGTATCAAAAAAGAGGAAATCATACAATGATAATTTATAATTTTACGAATACAAAAAAATAACAAAAAATCAAAACCATCTTGTATGCCATAAAAAAGCAAAAAAATAATTCAAATAATTGTTGGTTTCTTAAACACATACATACATACTATGTATATGTGTTTAATATGCATAGTCCCGAAGTCGGCGCTCAACATATTTTGTTAAATTACTACGACGAATCTATGTCGTACAAGTATTTTAGTTACAAGCAATATAGTGTTCGAAACCATTTTATTCTATGAGTCATAAATTATGACGAAAACTGCAGCTACTTATATGTAAGATTCCACTAAAAAAGGGAAAAATTACATACAATTAGCGTCCGACCGAAAGCCGAAGCTTGGCTTCGGTTTTTTCCTTCTTCGGCCAAAAAACCACTTTCCACAAAACCTTCAACTTCGGCTAAAATGGGTTGAAATTTTGACCAAAGTCAACGGTTTGAAGCAAGCGAAAAAATTGAACAAACTAACGAATGTAGTACACCACGGTTGAGATGACAAAGCGCCAAACTAAGCACACTTTGTGTTCTGTCGTTGGCTTGGTTTGCCAGTTGTGTTTAAAATTTACTAATTAATTATTTATTATTACAAATTAATTTTCTATTTCGAAATGTTATCATTTTTGACAAGTTGGAAAGTTGTTTATATAAGTAATGTTGTTTATATAATCAAAATTAACATTTATATACAAAAGTATTTCAAATTGGTGTATTATCAACTTTTAGACGATTTGAGACTGATTTTCTTATAGGTTTTAAACATTCGGCTTCGGTTTCGGCCGAAGGTTGAGACGATAGCCGAATAATCGGCTTCGACTTCAGCTTCAGCCAAAAGTCGACCTTCGGACGGACACTACAGACAATACGTTGTAGCGTTAGAGTTGGTGCTTTTTACCTAAGTCCTATTTTTTACCAGCAAATCAAATCGCTTATTTTACAAGATGTAATTTTATTTTGCTTGTTCTAGGTCCGAATTGTATTGCTTCCACTAAAGAAACAAAAGTATAAATCTAAGATACGAAATGGCGAAAATCCGCAATATATGGAAAGCTTCGTCCTTCACAAAATTAATCCAGGTAAGTCAAGGACACCAGAACATTTCAATCTTCTAATACTAAAAACGTTCAACCCCAGTTTACTGCGTAATATATATCGTTATACGAAACCCTTCAGAATACTCAGCAGCGTCTGACTATTTTTCTGTTTTTTGAGTAAGCTTAAGGTAATCAAAACTATAAGATGATAAAACAGTTTGTAGAGGCAGTAGACATCAGTACGCCTATTCTAGAAATCTTGGCATAAAATGACAATATGTGATTGCAATTATACTTAAATGGACAATTACACAAAAATATTATGTTATTGAGCACAAACTTGTATGGGAAACAGTCTTTTACTTCTAAATTCGTAATAGAGACATAGGTGTAACTTAGTTAAGGAGTCCAACTGCAGCGATGGTCGAAAAACAAGGCTAATCTCTCATTTCTTTTTCTCACTCTATTCTAATGAGAAGGTGGGGCGGAATAAATACACTACGAAATTTCAAAAAAAAGGTCCTCTTCTTTGAAGACTGTTTTTCATTGACTTCCCTCTCAGCCCTATTATACGCCCACGCTAGAAGCTGTAGTTACAAAAACTACAATACCTAAACTTTAATTATCAGAGGACGTCCACGGGCTCGGCCTTCGTATCCGCATATATGGGTGTGAACGAATGCGCCGCCAGCGGCTGCTGGGTGAGGCCTCCGTCAGCTTTGCTGCGCTTAACTTCGAGCTGGAGAACAACCTGTGGCTGCAGCTTACGCCGCGGCAGCACCACCAACCGACACTGCAGGTTGGCTGACTCCTTTCTATCTTTTTCTTAGTAACAAGAGTAAGCCTACTGTACAAGATACCAAAGCGACATTAGGTTAGATATGTGGCATTTTAGCCACTTTAATCCCCACGGTGACCATCGTCACGACGTCCTTACGACAGTCAGCCAGGGACCAGAAAAGAACTATGGTAACAACCATAGTTATATTCTGCTCTTTTACTATTAACCTGTTTTATAACTTTAACTTACTGTTATATAATATAATGTGACGATTGATTTTGGAAGTTCGTAGATTCAATATGATTTGACGTCTCGCAAATATAGCACTAAGTTTCGACATTTTAAATTGTTAAGAATGGACATCAGACCATGTTAACAATATTTTCCGAATAGTCCATTCTTTGCAATACCCACTCGACGCTATGGTTCTAGCTGCCAAAGCTGGAGTTAAACAACTCCATAACGGGCGTGCTGGCGAGTCCGTCGTCCATCACGACGGTGATGACGCCAGGCACCGGCGGCGGGGAGGCGTGCAGCCTCGCGCGATCTGACTCTGCTTCATCCTGCTGCAGCGCGCGCTCTGCCCCCGAACTGCTACTCGGACTGCAATATAATTCCACCACGGGGCACCTTAGTGTCGAGGTAAGATGATTGTGGATATGACTATGTTGATAATATTCAGCATTCGCAAGGTGGGTCCGATATTAAAAGCGTCGTTTCTCAAGGAACCTGAATGTAGATCTGGTGAAGGGATTTGGACAAGCGAAAAATAATATATCGTCAGCTTGAAAACTGTTTTTATTAACAAGGTTCATCATAACTGACGTCTTTTTATATTGTACGTCATTGAAGACTTGGGTTTTGTTATATTTCAAAATGTAGATAATGTATACCTATCACCTATGTGAAAAATTTTGAACATTTTGATTGACGATTTTATACAAACATCTAAATTATAAGCTCATGTATTTTTTTCTGTTACGGAGAATGCATGTTTGAGCGTAAATTCTTAATTAAAATGGCATTTAAATCTTGGTTGTAAGTACATCGAATTCAATCGGACATGTTATCTTGTACCAGATAATAAAAGGCACACACTTCCGCAAGCTATCACCAAACAAGGCGCCGGACACGTACGTGAAGCTGTGCCTCATCAGCTCACTCGGCATGGAGATGGGTCGTTGCAAGTCCACCACCAGGCGCGCGCAGTCCAACCCGCTCTATAAGGAGTTGTTTATCTTCCAGGTATGCAAGGTTTAAAACATAAACATAAACGCTTTCTACACTCATAGCCCCACAGTAGGATTTTCTCCTGTGTCTTGGGTGCCATGGACACACAAAGACGAATACACAAACACTCGGACCCAAACAGAAATTTAAACTCATCATTCAGATGTCTGTCTGACCGGGGATCGAACCCGGGACCCACTGCGTGTCAGACCGGTATGGTGACCGCTCCGGCACGCGTTTTGCAAGGTAGTTGAACCTCCTATTTACAGCATGTGGCAATTCTTGCGGATCGATGGGAAGATAAAATTGTCGGTTTATTTTCATATGAAACGACCATCTCAGGTGTTCAGTAGCAATTCATCTGTGATTGACTTCAGATAGAATCCCTGTTTAGTATTAATTTGCTTACAAATTTTAACGGGTGGCAATGTGCTACTTGGTTTTTATTTTCCATTCTTATTAATATTTGTATTTTACTTGTAATTGCTCATGCTAAAAATGGTAGCGTCAATATGACAGTTATGTCTAATTACATAAAAACTCTTTGTAACCTGTAAAATCGAGTACAACAGTTTTTGCATAGCAATATGGACAATATAGTCCATATTGCTATGCAAAAAATGGGTACTACCACCGTCCATAATTCTACTAAATAAATTTCTCTCAACATTGTTGAGTTTATCAAGATTGTCCGTCTATATGGTACTTTCACTATCAGGTAGCGCTGTTCCAACTGACGGAGGTAACGCTGATGGTGTCGGTGTGGTGGCGACGCAGCGTGAAGCGCAACGAGATGGTGGGCTGGTTCTCGCTGGGGCACAGCTCCTCGGGCCGCGAGGAGGAACGCCACTGGCAAGAGCTATGCGAGCGACAGACTGAACAGGTTTGTCTAACAAAATTTTCTCTTTATCTACATTTATATACAGTCAAAACTCCTCTTTCACGGTTTCTCCATTCGCGTTTTCAGTATTCGCGCCTAAAATATTCCTTATTTACGGATGTAGTTAGTTTTCTTTGAGTATGTGCTGATCATTTATGATTTCAGTATTCACAGTATATAAGCGGAATAATCTCCGCGAATAAGGAGCTTTAAACAGAAATGTACAGTACATTTCTGTTTAAAATTAAGAATTTATGAGGAGTTTAATATTCGTCTAAATCGCGTAAATCAAATTTACGCGATATAGACGAATAGAAATTTGTTAAAAAGATCACATGTCACATGTCACAAGTCACATTTTCCAATAAAACAAGGATTGGGGATATAGTTAACAAAAATGTCTCGCCTAAACAGTCGGGCTTCTTTTTTTTCGCTATAAAGAAAGAGTAGTGTAATGACACCGATATATTATAGAGTATCCCTTCGTTGTAATATGGTGTTACAGTCACATCTTACGCGTGCTTTCTTCTACAGGTCCAACGCTGGCACGTTCTTCTGGACTCCTGACGGTCACCGACATAGCGCGAGAAGGACGCGCTCGTTTGAGCTTGGACACATTTTGGCCTTTTCGGCCTCATTTGGCATTTTGTCAAGACTGGCCGCACATTGGTGCGTCGTCATGGACGTTACGTTCCATTCCGTCGATTGCCGGTCTGTTGTCTGTTCGTCGTCGATCGTAAATGACCCTATGCGTCAGGTCGTGCGACTGTCCCCTACCCCGGTGTTGTAAAGTTTCTTCGTGCTCGTTAATGTTCGCTTTGGACGTCTTAGCACCATGTATGCTTTGTCTCTGTCTGTATTTGGATTCGGAAGCGTCATTAGACGACTCGTCTGCTGTTCCGTGTACGTGTAAAGTGTTGTATTTTTAAGGTTTTTGGGAAGGGCACGCACATTTTCGACTGATTGATACTTTGGTGGTATGATGGTATAAGAGATTGTAACGAAAACGTATTTTATGTCTATATATACGAAGTTTGATGTGTATTTAATTACGTATATTCATACAATGAATCTCATTTTGTGTATTATATGTTAGTAGTATTAGGGATTGAAACTTGGAAAGGTGTGATTCTTGAAAAGAAATTATTATACATTAGAGATGTTTTAAAATGTTTCATGTACGCAATTTATTTAGGATTTTGGGTGTATGTAACGACTCGTAGTATTTATATTGATGACGATGACTTGGAGCGCACAAACCATGTGAGATAGTGTAACATAGAACCATATTTATTGAAAATTGATATATTATACAATTGCTGAATATTGTAATTCTACTAGGCTACCTTTTTCATGGAGAGATTATTGTTATGGTAGAAAATGTAAAAAATACCCATTTTGATAAACCCTTAGTAAGCTTAATACTCTCAGTTGTAATTTAATTTTATATTTAAACATTTCGATTGATTGATTATGTAAATAAAACTACATTTAATCCATGACACTCCTTATAACTATTATATTAATAGTCTGCTCGAAAATCCTTCAAACCGTTATAAAAATCCGTTAATATATATAATGTAGCTTTTTAAGGAAATTCTTGAATATTCATTTGTTATGACTACTCTTCATTGTGAAAGACAGTTTATTTAATAAAATAATCTTAGAAAAATAAACAGCACAAATTATTGGATTTTATTAATAGAACTTTATTTACAATTTATTCTTCTACTATATGTAACTGTTATTATTCTTAAAAGACAATTTTCTTTCTTATATCTTTAAGAATAAGTTTGATATTCTAATTTTAGATGTAGTGTGCTATTGCAGTAAAAATATTAACTGCTAAATTATTTTGTATTGAATTTTGTCAATTCAATTAAATTGTATCGATAGAATGTATTTTATTCATGCTATTATTAATATTGCAAGGAAATTTTTATTATTCGTAAAAAATAAATATATTTTATTTTAAATTTTGATTAAAATCAGATGATATATTTACGTATTTATGTTGTAAACGGTGTTTAACATGTACACTTCATATTTACAGCCGTAGGCGATATTTTACTAATGCTTCTCAATATATTTATAAACTTGCTTAGGTTCTGAATTATATTATGTGTGCCATTACGTAACAGTAGATTTTGTACTTATACAAAACTAGTTATAAGTGATGCGTGAGTTTGCTTCAAATAATCTAGAATTACGAATATACCTATAACAATTGTAGATTTTCTAACCCGCTCATAAATGTATTGAAGTATCGATGTTAGGAATTATTTCACGTTCAAGAGGAATCAAATTCAAATTACTTAAATGTATTTCATTACGTGTGTAATTATTGTCTACCTAAACTTAGGTAATCTTATATATATTTCTCATTACACTACACTAAAATGCAATAATTCTTTATGTTCATCTAACTCTATTCTTATACGATAGCTTTTATGGTTTGACGATTTGATGACCCACGTTGTGGAGCGGTCACCATACTGGTCTGACGCGCAGTAAGTTCCGGTTTCGATCCCCGACCACACAGACACCTCAATGATGAGTTTAGATTTCTGATCTGGGTCTGGGTGTTTGTGTATTCGTCTTTGTGTGTCCATGGCACCCACGACAGGAGAAAATCCTAGCGTGGGGCTATATGTGTACGTTTTTTTTTTTAAATTAAATATAGCAATTCTTTATTGTTATTGAAACTGATACACAAGTTTTATGTTGACTATTGCATTTATATTAATATTTTCTACATAATACTGAGATTATCCCATGATAATAATGACCAAGATGGAGATAAGATTTAGTCAATTAGAATACCTAATTAATTAATCTTAATTGAATAAATTTATCTCATATAAAATAATACATTTTCATTCCATACTATGTCACATTCATCTTTCCTATAATTTTAGACAGAACTTAAATTAAAGGATGTATAATAGTGCTTCAATAATTTGTAACCATAGAGGTCTATGTTTATAGCTTCCCGCTCATATTTGACATTTGTTTTTTTTTATACAAGTTTTTTTTAAATTAACAGTCCATTGAACACCTACATATCCTGCCATTAATTAAATAACATAGCCTTATATCAAACAACACTACCAAAGTCTTATCCTATTAAGTTTGAAAACGTTCAAAAAATTCTTACTAACAATATATTCAAACAAGAAAAAATATGTTAAGGTTATAAAATATTAATTTTAGTAGGATAAGGCCGGTTATTTCATTGCACATCAGATACACACTGACTTATTAAAAAACTATCTACAAATGACCAATGATAAATTTAAGATTATTCTTTTTAAAGTTTGCAATTCATTTAAGAGAGTTACAACACTAATTACAATTAGTTTATTAGATTTGCGTTGTATAAGAAATGTTCTAACGGTTTGAATATTTAGATATATTTTTAAACCATACCGAGTTAGGTAAATATAGGAGTAATGTGGTATTTTGGCTCTATAGTCATTTAATGGGCTGGCTGACTGCAATTCGTATTTTTATGATCTACTACTGAGAGCTCGAGTTTGATTTGTACATTTACTTTAGTGTATAGGAAAAAAAAACATTCAGGGCTGACCATAGGCCGAACGGAGCGCGCGCTCTAGGCTCCAAGTCCCAGAGGGCGCCTTAGTGGTCATTAAAATCAACAAATTAGACATAGCAAGGGAGCGCACTAAATAAAATATCGCTCCATTCTAAAACTTGCCTCGGTAGGCTGACATTGTTGGGCAAAGATGTTTATAGCGTGGCTTCATATACGATCAATATGACTGATGTTCTACCAAAATGAGTGCATATTACTCCTCGAGCCACCCCTAACTAGACCAAATTCTATACAATACTTACTTAGGTATAAAATTATATGCTGTTATCCCGAGCTCCGAGATCCTCATATTTAATTATGTTATCACATTTATTGGTTGGTTATATTTTATTTTTAAAATGATTATACGTATTAACTTTTAGTGGCGGTAAAACAAATGGTTGGACAGATAAAATATATTTTGCTTATATACATATACATATAAGTTTCAAATCATAGTTATGGATAATGTTTTACCAAAGTTCTGAACACTCAATACTTTGTAGCTTCTTATTCTAGATACTACAGTTTATCAATAATCAATTTTCGTCTTTCGTTCCGTATTCAAATATAATAATATAAATATAAAACCGAATTGAACAGAAAATAAAACGCATTGAAGGACATTTTTTTGACATAATTACTCATTTTGGTTATTTGAATTTTCGCACGTAACTACATATAAATAGTATTGTTGTTAAATTATAAAAGTGTATTCATTCTGTCTTTTCTTGCAAGTTCGTATTTCGCAATAAAACGATTAATGGAATTACTTATGTATTTTTGAAAACTTTGTATGACTATTTCAGAGTAATAAAGTGTAGAGAGAGCCTCGACTATGACCAGGTAAGAACATCACTGTGATCGGTATAGGGCGAACAGGCCTATTCGCAGGGGATAATGTCTATAATACCTACACCAGAAATAGGCTACAAGCCTATACTTTAATGTTTGTAATTCTGGTGAAATGTGGTGTGTATCTAACATTGAGTACTATATTTCATGACTAATTGTAAGTTTGTTATAACTAGTGATGTAGCGGATCATTAAAATAAATACGCGGATACGGGATAAGTATACGGATCATTGGTGTCTACATCCGGGAATACGGATTCGGATTTTAACTCTCAAGTTTTACTCCCTTGATGTCAGTGCTCATGATCTTAAACTTTACAATAATGTACTTTGCAATAATGAACAAAATGTCAATGATTGTTTAAAGTAAACATAAAAAATCTAACCAAAACAATATCTTTTTGTACATGTAATGAATAATATAAATTTCATAACAGGTACAAAAGATCCGTTCGAGATCCGCATTAAAAGTAACGAATACAGATATTCCTCACGCATCGGATATCCGCGGATATAGATAGGGATATTAGGCACGTCACTAGTATTAACGACACGCGTGGCGGAGTGGTCACCATACCGGTCTACCACGTAGTTCCGGGTTCGATCCCCGGGCAGATAGGCACTTAAATTATGAATTTAGATTCCTTTCTGGTTCTGGGTGTTTTTATATTCGTCTTTGTATATCCATGGTACCCACGATACGGGAAAAACCTAGTCTGGAGCTGTGAGTGTAGAAAGCGTTTTATTCAACACACAAGAACACATTCATGTCTTTGCTAATTATTATTCTGAAATAAGTATGCAGTTATTGTAAGCCTTTATGCCATCAGCTTATTTTGTGGTTGTTTGTGCTATATTACTACGATATAAATTGTACTAATCTAATCGATGACATTATATTCCAATACCAATCTTAAAGTTTTTGAATGTTAACATTAAAAGTGAAAAATGTTCTCAATAAATCACTTTATACAGTTTCCTAATTGTGTTGTTTTATTTACTACCGCCAATGAATGACATCAGTAACTGGAATTAATAATATTTCTTGTGTTTCGGTTGACGGGTGTGGTTGCCACTTCACATGAGCCTCAGTAATCAGTAATCAGTCATTTATTGCTAGGTACAGGTATACATATGGATATACATATTATACGATTACAATTGTTCTCTGTCACTCACTCATATGAAGACCATCTTGGTTCTCGGAAGACGCAACGCATCTGTGATTGACTTCAGATAGAATCGTTCTTTATGAAGTGACCACTTAGCTCCTAACAAATGGACTGTATGCTCGTTAGCTACATCAAACTGAAAATAAATAAATAAAGGGAATACTTTACTAACAAAATAGTCTTAAAGTTCCGTAAAATGCCCTAAAATTATATGTTATGGACGAACGTATACACAGTAAGAACTCCATTGTAGGTTTGTAACGGAATGTTAACGTTACTGCGGATCTTCCGCAAAAAATCGTACCTCCGCATCCGCCTCCGCAAAATTTTTGCGGAGTTGTAACGGAGGTTTATTTACGTTGATCTTGACGTACCTACAACGCGTAAGGAGGGACGCTAGGCGATGCGGCCGCTCAGCTACATGTTGCATCTAGATAAATAACTTTATTGTGATATATAACATCAAATATAAAGTGTTTTCTCCCATATTTCGAAATTATTTATCGGCGCCATCAAATTTAGTGCTAAGTGAACGATTATAAGTGACAGCCGGCACGGAAACGGTTGTTCGTGAATATAATTTTCCTCTTCTTTTTTATAAGAACTGTACTATGTAAAGTTCACCTCCGCCTCCGTTAACCTCCGCATCCGCCTCCGCTAAGATGGCCTCCGTTACAACCCTACTCCATTGTAATATTGACAGGAATTAACAATAACGATATTTCTTCTACATTATAAAATTCTCTATTGAATGTCCTTATTTATTTACTTAGTCTACTCAATTCCATAGAACAATAATTATTATTAATTAGGTACCTATTCACATTGACGTACCAATACATGTAGATTGGAAGATAACAGGTAGGTACTACTTAATGAATTAAGCGTGACTTTATAGTTTACAGTTAAACATTTATGGAACAACGTTTGTAGTTATAGTCGGAAAAAGTTTATATACTCGACCTACACACACTATTTGCCTTTTTTTCGAGGGGAAACCTTCAAAAGGTACCCCACGCCGTGGGAGCAACGTAGTGTTATGTGGGATTTTTACCGCACTAAAACTCCCCCGGTGGCCGTCCTCAGCGCTATGTGGAGGACTCCGGGATCTCCAACGGAACGCAATCGAAGTCCTCCAAGCGAAAAATATGGTCAGGTTGTGCCCATAACCATTTATGTGTTCCATCCTTGTCAAGGGGAGTGCTTGCCTTCTTTCCTTTTAATAGACACACACACACTAATTACCGTCATAACTATGGAGGTCTAAGATCGTCCCAATTAAAAAAAAAATGGAATTTATATTTTACATTCCTAAATAAGAAATAAATAGAAATAAACCGAACGAAGGTCATTTTCAGCCGGAAGCGAAACCAAAACCGAACCTTCGATTTCTGTCCTAGGTTAGGCCGAATCTGTACAGACAAGTCCCAAAAATTTTGCGATTTAAAGACTAATTTGCAAAACTCTAGGGTATAGTGTATTGAAGTTAACTCTAAATTTAAAGGAGCACTTCAATAAATTAACTCTTTTGATTTATGTATTTTGATTCAATGAGGGTACATGAAATGAAATATAACAGTTAATTTTTGAAATAAAAATATATGTTACTTGTTAATTTTTGAAATTAAAACATTCGATTTTTCAGACATGGTATATGAACGTAATGAAAGTCAAGTAAACCTGAAACGCTTGCGAGATAATTCTGGGAACAGCAAAACGCAATCCCAGAATTCATGAATATTCTGGCCGAAACATGAAACTTTGGTCTGTTCCTTTTTCAGTCTTAACTTTACCTTTTTTCGGCCATGTAAATGTAATGTAAATAAAATATAGGTAGATGTATGTATCTAAACTGATACATAAAGCATGTATTTAGTTATCTGTTACCGTATTATGAGTTTCTAAAGATTATTATGAGGGATATCTTTTCTGGGTTGTAAGAGAGCATTTTGTTTATAAGGAATACGTGTACAATATATTCTTATAAACACAATCCGGATATTTACGTCGAGGTATCGACAATTTAAACTATAAAATTGAATGTTATTTTATTGTAGGCAATTGTAAATTTTGTTCTGACCTTATTAAATAATATTTACTAAGGTTTAACGGTTTGTATTTTAACTCAACAGCATCATGACGAGAGATGATATGAAGGTGGTATACCTCTTTGTGGTTCTACCCCGGAAGCACCACCACCACACCTATTTCTACCTAATAACAGCAGTGTTATGCGCTGTTGTATTCTGGGCTGAAGGGTGTGCTAATGGAGAAATATGCCTGAAATATAGATTGCCTCGGAAAAACCGAGGCATTCCATCTTAATCCTCAGGGGTAGCAACGCATTTGTGGCCAACCTTAGGTGAGACTTTGATCTTACCTATGGTTGATTACCATCTACCATCAGGTGGGCTGCATGCTCGTTTGCTATTTTCATACTATAAAAAACCATACTACAAAAAAAGAAAATAATAATTATGCTCAAAAAAGAATGCAACTAATTTCATTTATAAATAAAATGTCATCTTCATGTTTGCATAGGTCAGCAGAATTAATTATTTTAATCACTGTTTGTGTAATTATGTTTCATTAGCATGATAAATATTTTATAATTACACTAAACACGTTTCTATGCAGGTATGTGGTTTTTAATTACTCTCTACATTAAAGTTCCTATTGTGTAGAAAGCAAGTAGTCATTCCTTTATGTATGAAAAGATGACATAATGGGGAAAAATTTTAAGAGCTTGCTACGAAAGTTTTGCTTAGAGGGCAGTATTTTGGGCCTCAAATATTTTTATTTATATCCAGATCGGCTGTCAAGGTATGTTTCTTATGTATATTTTTTACACAATACTAAAATAAATGCAATTGAATTTATTGTTCGATAAAATAAATAAATGACAAAGTAATAATGTAATTATACTAATTATTACCATCATTTGTGACGACGTTTGGCAGATATGTTAAGAGATGGCGCCACTAGTATTCTGAATCATACTATCGAAGTTTTCTTGCTTGCATACAGTACAATCTTTGTATCGCTTCCCAGGCATCACCTAACTTGGCGGAAGATTTTCCATTTATTCCCATCATAGCGGCGTGATGAAAATTCTTCAGACTATATGTCTGAGAGTAAAAAAATAGTGCACCAATACTAATTCTGCTAAGAACTTTACAGATGTTTTTGGGGTCTAGTAATGACAGTCATAGTGTCACTAGCGTGTGTGCTCACCTGGCTACTGTACTACCGCTTCGAAGAGATGCCGACGCGCATCACTATCGAAAACCAGTATGAACCCATCAGAAACCTGCCGTACGCAGCCATTACAGTCTGCTCCCCAAATCAGATGACTATCAGCTCCGCGAAGCACTTTAATAGGACTCTAATGTAAGACTTTCAGGAAAACATGAGGTGGTATAGTTATTACCCGACAGATGTATATCTGACGCAGTCGGGTAATAACTATACTAATAACTAAACAAACAAACATACATACATACATACACACATACGTGTGTATGTATGTATGTTTGTTTGTATGTATGTCCATTTCTTTGGCACGCGCTACAGCATAAATGGCTTGACGGATTGTGACGAGTGACATATCGTTAGAATCGTCTCAGTTTGGAGAGTGACATAGGCAATATAATTTAAAAAAAAATGGCGCCTGCAAATAGAGAAAAAAGGGACTTTTTTATTATAACAAAAATATGGGTAACAAAAGAAAGCTAGTAAATAGGCCAATTTTAAAAATACATATACATATATTTGTACATTTTCTTCACTACTTTAAAGAAAACTCATACAAAGCGTTAAATTAAATATACAATTTATAACCAAAAAATGTTAAAAGCCAGGTTTTTTGTTTCAATATTCTAACAATCTTACCAGTTTTATATTTTTAACTGTCGAGTGGGATTGGGTCGGCATATGTGATTAGACATCCCATTCCAAAGGTTCAGAATTGCATCATCAGAAAATCTACAATGACGTTTAAGTGCAAGTTGCATTTTATGATATGAAAGTATACGTTTATAATTAAAAGTGATAGAACTATTTGCGATTCGACTCCGGAAGCACCACCGCTACACCTATTTCTGCCTAATAACAGTTGTGTTATGCGATGTTGTATTCTTGTCTGAAGAGTGTGTTGAGGGAGACATACTTTTACGAGGCATTCCATCTTAGTCTTCAGGGATAGCAACGCATCCGTGGCTTATCTTAGTTGAAGCTGTGCTGTGATCTTATCTGATGTTGATTATAGATGCCGATTGGTGGCAGTAACAACTTACCGTAAGGTAGACTGTAAGCTCATTTGCAACCTCCATATTAAAAAAAACGAAGAGGAAAGGCTTAAGGAAGGAGTTAATGTGTCTTTGGGCTTTATATATAAACGACATTAATTAGGTACCTACCTAATTTGCATCGCATTGAGTCATTTACAACGATTTGATGCGAATGACGCCATTACACTCCTATTATGTTGATATTTTTTCCTAATCAACCAAAGTCGCTACGATAAGAATAATTTCTAACAATATCTATTGAATTTCTCACACGTTCACATTTTCGCCATACTAAAAATGTTTATATTTTACGAATAGCGATGGATACCATTCTGTTGACCTAAAGCGGATTTTACCACAACTACTTGGCTTCTACCAGCTTATAGATGACCTGGATATTGACGGCTTGGCGAGCTTGCAGACACTTATAGATCTCAATCGGTATACGGTTTGTATCAGCGCAAAACTTATTACGTCATCTGTATCTACCTACGTGTTTTATAAGTGCAAAACAAATAAACCGGTTTATGGTGTAAAACATGTAATATTTAATGCAACTATAATTTTCTATGATGCGTAATGTCTTATAAATCATTGATTGGAGTTGGTAGATACAGTATTTCACAGTTATACAGCACATTTAAAACTATTTCAACATTTAAAGTATATTCTCTCTACCTATGCTATCTATTATTGTGTTCTTGTTATCTGTCTAAGAAACAGTTTGCAGGAGACAGTTACACATACCGTCACCCATTATTGTCCCACTGCTGGGCACGGGTCTTCTTTCAGATTGAGAGGGTTTCAGGCCGTAGTCCACCACGCTGGCCAAGGGCGAATTGGTACACTTCACACACCTTTGAGAACTTTTAAAGACCTCTTAGGTGTGTTGGTTTCCTCAAGATGTTTTCCTTCACCATAGGGCAGTGATAATTAACTTCTAATACGCACATAATTTTAGAAAAATCAGTGGTGCGTCCCTGGGATTCGAACCTCGGACCCTCGACTGAGAGGCCGAGTTTCAACCACTCGGCTATCACTGCTTAAGTTACACATACAAACAAAACTGAAAAAATAATTTTAACACTTTATTGGTTTAAAACCACTCCATGCAAGCATTAACAAACTATAAGGAGCTAAGTAAGTTAATATTATAATGGCGAAAGTGTGAAAGGAATAAGGATTGATGGATGTTTGGACAGACTTTCACACAAAAACTGCAGATCGTATTTGGATGAAATTTGAGATATTTTTTTTGGCAAACAGAAAGTTGTCGCATGCCATATTTAAAGATAGATCAAAAAAGCGCGAGATTTCCTTCATGCTTGGAGCATTGAACACGTGATGAAAGCCCTAATTTTTTTATAAATTTTATGACTTCATTTTGAAGAACCTCCTGAAATGGTCGCGTGGTTTGGGTATGTTCCCTAAAGTAAATAATAAAATATTTTACAGTCAACAGAAGTCATGGGATCGATGTCACAAGGATGCGATCGATTTTTGAAAAGATGTATTTTCCACGGCCGGTTACACTCGTGCGCTGAACTGTTTAACCCAATATTAACAAAGCATGGATTATGCTGTATTTTTAATAGCGTTTACCGATTTACACAAAATAAAAGGTAGATATTGCATTGTTTGGTAACATAGCTTCAATTACGATTATAAATCACGAGTTAAAATTTAACTCTGTCGGAATTTTTTGTTATTTGATCGGACTAGTCATTTAATTTATAAGTATGTATTATTCTATTTGTAACTATTCTTTTTAGAAATGAAAGGGTAAAAGATTTCGTTCCGTTCCTGGTATCGGAGTCAGGATTGCTAGAAGCGCTAACTATAGTAGTGGATTATGAACCACAGGACGCTCTAGACGGTACCGTCTTATATGCTGGATCTACGAGGGTGAGTATATATGAATATGAATGCATCTGCGACTGAATGACTTCAAATAAAACCCCTTGTCTTTATAGTTAGTTACAAAAGTCCATGGGCATCAGTAACCACCGTCAAGTTGAGTGCATGCTTCGTTCAATCTTATGGAAGAAAAGTAACGTTCCGCAGGTCATGGTGACAGATTGGACTGAATTTCCGGCAGATGACGAGTCCCGCGTGGTACCACCCCACACGGAATCCTTCCACATGATGCATGCCACTTACACGTATTGTTCGGAAGACGTTAAATCTTTACCAACTCGAAGGTACATATCTCAAATAATGTTTTATATATCTGTATTGTTTTAAAACACATCGATGCTAAGATGAAAAGGTTAAGTTCTAGTTGACGGTATATATGCTCGCAAAAGAACGTAAGCACTAGAAGGTGTGCAAGAGCTCTCCCGGAACGTTCCCATCAGGTGCAACGTCCTCAGTGGACTCTGATAGCGCCAAGGAAAGCCATCGCGGATGTTTAAGTTTGATAAAATTCCACATAATCCTGTGTCACTCCCAAGTCCAAAGGCATCGTGGTACCTTTTGCAGGCTATCCCCAAGTCAATAAAGTATAATACTTTAAGTACCATTTATATACATTGGTTAATTGCAAATACTTTGTGGTAACTCTTAAACATTATACCAAAATATACCAGTGCAAATTTTATCTACAAAGTCAAAGAGAATAACGCGACGACCCGCGTGGCGGAGAGGTCACCATACCGGTCTGTCACGCAGCGGGTCCCGGGTTCGATCCCCGGCCAGACAGACATCTGAATAATGAGTTTAGAATTCTGTTCTGGGTCTGGGTGTTTGTGTATTCGTCTTTGTGTGTCCATAGTACCCACGACACAGGAGAAAATCCTACTATGGGGATATGAGTGTAGAAAGCCTTTATGTGTAAAAAAAGTGAATAACTATATAGTAGTATGGTTGAGTTCATATCATTATCGCTTGATGTAAGTAAGTGATCGCTAGAAGGTAATTGATCTCATGACCTCACGTTCAATTTAATTAACAGCCTCTTACCATTCGAGTGTACTTAACGAAACAATTTTAGTGCGATCAAGATACTTCACTGATATTCATCTTATCTAAGTGTAGAAAAAAGCTTTTTCTTTTTTGCCTTCTTGTCGATTTAATTACCATACCATATAACCTTGTGTAACAAGGAACAAGGGAGAAATAGCAAATTAAATTAATCAAAAGCTTAATATATCTTCATCTGAAAACATATTGGTCTTGCTGCTCGTAATTTTTTCCTTTTATTCTCTTCATAATCGTAAATGATTGTTTATTCATCAAGCCAGTGACCGTCTATATGTATATTATTGCCTATTTTTTAATGAGAAACAACTAATAAAATGTCTGGCTTGAATTTATCGCTGCAAATTATAGTAGTATCTAGTGCCTAGTAGATACTAGTTTTATTTATTCCGTAAATTTTTGCTCATGTCCTTCAACCAGCAGTTCACAAGTACCAAAGCTTCATAAACTTAAAGGATAAACGTGTATCTTGAACGTACAATCAATGTAGGTGGCACTAACAGACATATTTGTATATCTCTGCACGTTGGTACTATGCTGTCATTATGTAGTAGGAGGTGGTAATGATTTCGCAAGGAACATGCAATAAAAATCTTTACTTTGCACTTTAAGATCTTATTTTATTTATTTATAAGTTTTTGTACACGGTAACATTACGGATCTTTTTCAATACTGCATAGGCATTTACTAAAAATGCTATTAATACCTATTATTTCAATTGCACACAAAGCGCTATTAATAACGTCAATTAGCTGACTATAAGTTCCTACCCTATTTTTTTCAGTCGCAAATGTTATTTCGAGGACGAACAAACCCTTCCTTACTTTATGGTGTATCACAATTCTGACTGCGACCTACTGTGCTTAGTGCGAGAAGTGGAGCTACGGTGTCGCTGCACTATGATCTACATGCCCTCATTGAAAATTGAAGAGGCCTGTAATGTCACCAGCATCGCTTGTATTATGGAGGCTAAGAGTAAATATGCGCTAACATAAATGTAATCTGTACTACAGCTAAGGAGACATTCATTAATTAAGGATGTTTTAGCGAGTTTTGACGAATCCTCTTCCCCATTCCTATAAAGGGGTAGGTACATAAAAAGTCTCGAAGCCTTTGTCCTCTTCTTAGAGACGTGCGAGCTTCTCCATCATTGTGTCTTCACAGTACACATCTGCAGTAATGCTCATCCCGTTTGGTAAGAAGCTGTGATGAAGATGAAGATTACACCCGCGTTAGACCACCAAATAGTGACCATTACTTTTCTAGGGATAAGTTTTCGTTTAGGGCAATGTTTGAGTGCTGAACCAGTATCCAACCAACTTGCTAAGCGCTCACAATTGTCGAACAGGATCCATTTCTCGGCATAAGCAACAATGCGATTCAGAATTCCTTCATTTGTATGCCTGTTGAGCAGTGCAAGGCACGTCTCGACGGTATTTCGCGCTGGCGATCATTGAGTTCGTGGGGTACCCATTAGTCAAGCTTTTTTACCTTGCCAATTTGACGCAAATGGACAAATTTGTTTTGATGCTAACGTCGAAAGCTGTTAGTCATTCAGCCGTAGATTAAGTATCATCAGCTTCCACAACCGCCTTTAATTCGTGAACATCGTTGATGTTGCGTACCGCTTGTGCCGCTTTGTTGCCACGACGGTACTCATACTCCATAATTATTTGAATTTTTAACGTATCCATGATAACGAAAAATGTCCGAATGCGATGAAAACAAAACAATAACTATTAAACAAATCACTATTTTAGAAAAAAAAATGTTTTTAAAATTAAATTATTTGAGATTAGAATTATCAGCCAAAAAAAAAATATTTTGATTTAAAATGGCCAGTACGGCAGAACGGCAATTTCATAAGTGAAGACCTAATATTTTTAGTGATGAAAAATAAATCTCTAGGTATATTAAATTTCTCTAAATAATATTATTTTTTTTACTTACTAACCCAAGCTTCCCTCGGGACCTTGGCATAATTTATGAATGGCTCTTAAGGTCACTGCCTTATCAAAAAATCTATTACCATCACCGTGCCGGTAGTTATTGCGAATATATTACTATGAATAGCAAGTACATTCGATAAATACTATCTAGTACTTTTATTTTGAACCTCGGATCTCGATTGAGAATATCAACTAATAGGCAATCATT